>JAYJMB010019294.1:0-42712 GCA_036873735.1 Pouteria campechiana
GAGAGAGAGAGAGAGAGAGAGAGAGAGAGAGAGAGAGAGAGAAAGAGAGAGAGAGTGCGCTTAAAAGGCTAGGTATTAAAGGTTGAGCTGAGTTTATAAAAAGGAAATGCAAAGTGAATATGAGGAAGAGGTTGAAACCAGATGGATGAATGTGTTTGTTACTGCTGATGGACTTGATGCACGTCAGTTCACAGAAAGAAAGAGGTTTATAATACTTGATGAACATTCCAATGCCCTTCGTTTTGTGTAGTTTCGGTCAATCCAAGCTGTCAAAGTCATGTATCCAACTAGTGATGATTGCGAAGAAATTCAAAACTTGAAAATTGATCCTCACCATGTCTTGGGCGACCGTTTAAATTAAAACAAGTTAGCTGGTGGTCCAGATTCACCAAATGAATTTCCTATACTCTGGCAGCTCCGTGACACACGTAGCCGACTTTTTCAAATTGGCCTAGCTCAACTTGGAACTGAAATTTGGAAGAATGTATAAGTTTCCGGGAGGTGTGAGCATGGTCATCATAACCGATCTATGCTCTTGCTCTTGCGGAGCATCATAGGATTCCCTGTCGTGTGCCGTGATTGCAGTCTCAGATACGGCTTCCTCACGTGGACTCCTTTCCGCTGTTGACTGTTGGAAGCAAACGCTGAAATGGCATGGCTTGCTTAAGACATTTCTGAGATGCAGCTAGTTTTCTTGCATCTTTTGTACTTTCATTTGATTCGTTTCACAAATAATTTGTTTTCCTTTTGGTTTGGTTGGCTATCGGAATTTTATTGCATCGGGCACGCACGCAGGGGAGTGGGTTGGATCAATCGGGGGCCCCTCTAATGAAAAGATGAACCAAACTACAAGAAAAGCAAAAAATATCATCAACTCAATCGAAGATTAACTTACGTTGCATTCATCTGATAATGGATGCATCTGTTTGACTATTTGAATGATAAGATTGTGCTCTTTTCTGGTTCTTAATTTCCGGAAGCATTTTTTGGTACTCGAAAGAAATTGAAGTATTCTTAATTAATTTGGTAAATTCATGCTTCCAGTCAAGGCCAGTCGATCGATTGAACTTTCCAAATTTTGAGAAAATTATCAGTAATTCAAAGTATCAAGAAGCTTTGCCCTGCCCTTTTGTGGATAATAGTCCGAAATATCATTTGAGAATTCATTTTACTAGTTATTTGTAATAATCACAAATATCATATGGGAATTCATTTTGCTTGTTCTTCGTAAGAGTCAGAAATATCATATGAGAATTCATTTTGCTTGTTATTTGTAATAGTCAGAAATATCATATGGGAATTCATTTTGCTTGTTATATGTTAACAACTATTTGGAGGCCTTTTTGCCCAGATCTAACTTGGTATGTCATACCCAGAATAATAAAACTTTATTAAACCATAAAAAAACTTTACTTGTACTTCAGCTTAATATTCATATTGTGACAGTTCACGTCTGTGTCAGCCTGTCAATTACAGATGAAAATATTCATAAAAAAATTATAATGTGACTGGGACCAAACTAGCAAGCAAATCCAATTAAAGAACAAATGATGTTAGCTAATGCCAGAAAACTGAGATTAGGACATAGATAATCAACATGACGTAGAGGCCACCCATTCTATCTTACTTAACATCCAAGGAATGAAAACCAGCATGGACGGGGCAATCCGATCCACTTTCCGGTTGTAGGAACATTTATTGCATAACCATGAAAATTTAAGGCCATTATCCGTGTGACATGCTGAATTTCAATTGAGTTGACTCGATCCTTGGGATTTTGAGTCCATAAAAACTCATACCTATCGTATTTTTTCTATCTATTTTTTTTTAATTTCTTCTAGTTGATGGTAACAGATAAAAACTCTTAAGACATTCTCTTTCCTTTTTTCTTTAAAAGTTTGTGGTAATTTTTTCTCTGGGTGGACACTCCAAGACAATCAATAAATTGGAACGTTGGACTATTAATTATCCAAACTGCTTAGTCTCGGCTTTTGATCACTTTTAGCTGTTGACTACGCTACCATTCTCTGGCATCCAATGCACATATATGCTACACACAGAGAGCATTCATACGTGTTTGAATGCTCCCAAGGAATTGCAAGATCAAACCCAAGGCCTGACTCATTCAACACGAGGTGAGCCAGCTGAGCCAGGATCTAATATTGTGGTTAACCTCATGTTTTGTAGAGTATTTTTAAAAGGTGGTTGAAAAGAGCGAGAACGGAGAAGGGCATTTTGGATACTTCCATTTAATTTCTTCCATCTTTTTTTTATTTATTAAATATGCGTATCTTGTAAGAAAATAGAACAATCGATTCTTGTTTGACCCGTATTTTCGGCCTAAGAAGTCGCATCGTGGTTCTCTCATTCCCAACCTACCCTTTCGTTTGCATCTCGTTTTCCCATACACATCTGTGCCCGAGTATCGCTGTATTTTGCTCGGTCTCCCATGTGATCTCCAAATGGGGCCACTAAATGAGATCTCAGGGTGAGCCGTGGCGGCTTCAAACGTTTGAATTTCTATACTATAATCCCTACTAAAACCTATTGAACACGTTCTTGGACTGAGCAGCCTGAAGATGCATCTTTCTCCAAACACAACTTTCCATTGACCACCTTACTTTCTTCTTCTGTTTTTCGAAAATTAAAGAAACCGTCTTTCTCTTTGGTAACTATATATTGAATCCAAGAATCCAAGAAGCCAATCGATCCCATCTCTACTAGCAACGCCAACCAACAATCCTTTTGACATGTAGATGATAATGAACGTGTACCTAATGTGACTCTCCATCAAACGATATGAACTTAGGATCTAACTTCCACACAACGATCCACATGCCATTGTAACAATCAACTTTGTATTTCTTTTTCAGGGTTAGGCCAAGATCCCTTCCTTCATCTCAACTCTTTTGATATATCATAGAGACTGAGGGCAAAAGCATTCTAGATAAGACCCAAATGTGCAGAACAACAATTGCATGACCAAGCAATACAACCTATCCCTGTAAGGCCCCACTGCTGCATCAACTTCATTCATCAAGTGCACTTATATACATATATATATAGATGGATAGATAGATAGTAGTGTTAGGAAACTCTAACACCGATATCCATTGTCCTATTGGCATCACGTCATATTAAATTTCTTCTATCAATGGGTACCATCTTAAGCAAGAAAATTCCTAAATAAATCTGAAGATGCATCCATGTAGATTCCTTGGCTAAATCTAATGCGCATCGTTCCTTATGATGGCATACAAAATTCCCTTCACATATAGATTATGCTTCTCCAATGCATGCACAATCCTCCTAACCAGCCCATAGTTTAGATATAAAAGGACCAAATATGCAACCTAAATATATAAGCTCATTTTACTTTATATACCCTATCTAAAGGTCTTATTACTAAATTGAGCGTCAGAGTATTTACATCATAACCAATCCCGATGTCCTCTAATGTTTTGTTGGTCTCAAAGATTAGGCAAAAATCCAAAAGGAGATGGGTGAATTGGGTACTTAAAAATATTGCTTTACTCTTTTAGGATTAAATGTCCCCTTACCAATCAACTCAAATCACTCAATCAATTAATACACAAATAAATTAGACACATGAATTCTTATAGTGATTTGAGTAAACACTCTACTCCACTCTTCCAAAATATTCTTCTCTAAGTGTCTTCAATTTGACTATTCCCAATAGCAAAAATACAATAGTGCTCCCAGCACTCTTCTAAATTCTAACTCTAGGAGGCATAAATACTGAACTCCCAGCACTTTTCTAGATTTCAGCTCTTGGGGGGCGTGATCACAGTGCTCCCAGCACTATTCTAGATTCCAGCTCTAGGGGGCATAAATAAATATCTCTTGTCTGCACTCAGACAGTCACAGCTCTTTTTGAGTCTAGCCTCAACCACTAGCTTAAGAGGCTTAGAATGACTATCAAAAGTTAAGGCATAGATACTTCTCAATAAGTACAGGGGAAGCTTTCCGAAGATAAAATACAAAAGTAAATGATCTTCTAGAAAGGCGATTAGGTGCCCTTAAAGAAAGCTGGGGAAGGTTTGAATGCATTGCTCTTGTCTTTAGAGAGATTGCAGTAGGTTTTCGGCTCTAATCAATAAATGATTTAAAGAGAGTTTTGAATATTTTCCTCAATACTTCTCTATTCTTCTTGTTCCAATGAGGCTTCTTTTATAACTATGTTGAATTCCAGCCATTGGTGGTAGGTGAGCTCCATTAATTGACAGAAGATTATTCTGATTAGGACATTTGAATTTTCTGACTTTTGCTTAATCCTCATCTGCTGGAATGCCTGTAGCACTGACCTTGAAGAAAATAATTTCTAGATTCTTAATAAGCATTGATTAAGGATTTGCTGCAATGGCTATTTCTTTCATCAATATAGACAGGGCGTCATTAAGGCTGGACGAAGACCAATGATTTAGCTCATCTATTGCTCATCATTGCATATGACAGGTAAAGTATCTATTCAACTGTTCATTAGATAAATTTCCTTCGTCTTCCAGTTTGTCCATAGTAAGTAGTAGATGAATCCAGTAATTGCAGATGAATAGTCTTCTCAGCACTTCATCTGTTAATTTGTCTATTCCAAGGAACAGATAAATCTTGAAGTCATAGATGAATTATCTTTCCAGTACTTCATCTGATGGGTTGTTTGTTGTAAGTAATAGACGAATTTGTTGGAGCGTAGACAAATTTTCTTTAGCGCTTCGTCTGATAGATTGTTTGTTGTAAGTAATAGACGAATCATTGAGACATAAGTGAATTATCCTTTTGTCTATTCAATTGTCTGTTGCAGATAGTAGATGAGTTTAGAAGTACAAATAAACACCATTACTCCGCCAAACGAACTTCACTACTCTGCTAGACAACCTTCATCTCTCCGCCTTTGTCTATTGTCAACAGACCATCATTGACTTAACTATTACTTGCTTATGATGGACAAAGTCTATTATATGTATGCTGCTTTATATTCGTCAGATATAATCTCCAATTTGATAGATGAATGGAAACTCAGTTTATTTGAACTTTATCTATGGCAGTACTTCATCTTTTGCTTCTACACTTGCCCATGTCTTTTTAGTTAGACAGATTGACGCCTTGGAATAACTTTTTTGTGCTCATTTTTTGTAAGGCCTGCAACTTGATTATGCATGCTAAAGACTTGGCAACAACCATTAGTACATAATCTTTAATCAAGTTTTGTTTGTCATCTAAACCATGCATTTATATTAACATTCTCTCCCTTTTTGATGATGATAAACCTTGATTAAAAATTATCTCATAAAAGATAATCTCCTCCTAAATGTATGCATTCTTAAAAATATTTATAAAGTTTAATCATTTCTTAAGTTGTCATTTTCTAATGTTTCTCTTAACTAGTTTTATATGTATTCTCCCCTTGGTTATTTAAGGATTATGCATTCCTTTTGAGATAATTTATAGGCTCTTTCTCCCCCTTTTTATCATAAGCAAAAAGAAACAATCCACTCCTAGAAAGTATAGGCCAAACATAAAGAAATAAAGAAATAAATATGTTATTTCATTTCATTTCAATATAAATAAAGGTACAAAGCAGGTTGGCCTAGATATAAATATTTTAAATTTAGGGAGATGAAGCGAGAGATTGTGGTGGACCTCGAAGGAGGGGCTTCCACATAGTGGGGGGGATATGCATCCAAAACTTGGAGAGATTTCTTCAAGTGTGAGAAACTAATGTATTGGATGGTGGATGGGAATATGAGGGGTTGGAGATGAATGTAATATAATTATTATTTCCATTCCCCTCCTCTTTAAAATGCCCAAGAAGATGGTAATATGTGAATTAGAGCTATCTAGAAATGATGAGATTGAAGGATAATGTCTGCAAAGCCAGAGTTCGAAGAAAAATGCTTCTGATAAAATAGATGGGAGATAGGTGTAGACGAAGCATTATCATCCCACCAAGAAAGCAATTGAAGAAGCAATGGTTGATTCTTCAATCCCCACCACACACTTGTTTTCTTGCTATGCTTGCTTCCAAAGTATTCTTCTCTAAGTAGTTTCCTTATTATGGTGCAGAGAAGGATTGCTAGTCAGGGGTTAAAATAGATTGAATGTGAAGGCTGTACGAGATAGTTGATATGATATTTTTGGAAAGAGAGAATAACTCATGCTAAAAGTAAAGTCTGATGTGATAATGATAGCTGTAAATTGATTCTGGCAAGAAAAGGAGGTGTACTTGACCTCAAAAACTATGATTCAGATAAAGTGAGAATAGAGTATTGTATAGAGGTAACTTACTTCATCCGAGATGAAGTCTAGTCTCATGAAAGCATACAAAAATATTACAATTTCAAGCATAAAAACATTAAAAATTTTATTCTTAGATGATCATGTTAGTCATGCCTAATTCTCCTCCAATGTTGTAGAAGGTGTCTAAGGGTAGTAGCTTAGTAAAGAATCAGTAAGTTGAGCATTTGTGGTCACATATTCTATACATATATTATGCTTTTCTATATATTCTCTAATAAAATGGTGTCTAATTTTTATATGCTTGGTTGTTGAATGTAGAACAGGGTTCTTTGTCAAGCACATGACACTAATCATATTTGATGGGTATGTCTCTATAGCTTAGTCCATAGTCAAGAAGTTGTTGTTTCATCCACAACAATTGAGCGCAATAACTTCTAGCTACTATATATTTGACTTCTACTATAGAAAGAGTAATACTAGTTTGTTTTCTAGAGAACCATGACATTAGACTATTTTCTAAGAATTGACGGGTTTCACCAGTACTTCTTCTATCAACTTTGTATCCCTCGAAGTTAGCATCTGAATATCCAATGAGTTCAAAATCAATTCCCTTGGGATAATAGAGTCCTAGATTTAGTGTGTAAATCAAATACTTAAAAATTCATTTCATTGCAATAAGATGAGACTCTCTAGGACTGGACTAAAATCTAGTCTCATCTAGACTAGAGAGTCTCATCTTATTGATTGGACTAAAATAATATCAAATTATGATTGGGACTAAAGAGTATGATTGGAATGAAATCCAGTATTTCAAAAATACTAGATCATACATCTAGTATTTGGAATGAAATCTAGTTTATGAGACTAGATCAAACTAGATATCCAATCATACTTTGATTCGATATCTTCTTTACCATACTACATCTAGACTAGATTTTAGTCCCAATCATACTTTGATATTATTTTTGATCTAGTCTCATCTAGACTAAAGAGTATGATTGGAATGAAATCTTATCAAAATATTGACAATAAGATGATGAATACTTTGATATTATTTTTGACTGGACTAAAATAATATCAAAGTATGATTGGATATCTTCTTTACCATACTACATCTAGACTAGATTTTAGTCCCAATCATACTTTGATATTATTTTTGATCTAGTCTCATCTAAAGAAGATATCCAATCATACTTTGATATTATTTTTGATCTTCAAGTTTACTCTTTTCATCTTTGTCCAGCCTTGTTAATGTGCTCATTGGAGTATTTGCTGTCTAATTTCTTCCATTTTGAACTTCTTCAGCATCTCTCTAGTACATTTGATTGACAAATGTAGTTTTCATCATTTATTTGCTTGAATTGTAATCCAAGGAAGTAGTTCAATTCTCCCATCATACTCACTTTGAATTCAGCCTCCATGAGAAGTTCGGATAGAGATCCTCATTATTAGCTCCGAATATAATGTCATTCACATAAATTTGAACTATCAAGATATCCTTGTCAATATTTTTGATAAACAAGGTAGTATCAACTTTTTCTCTCTTGAATTTATGATCACTTAAGAATTTCCTCAGCCTTTCATACCATGCTCTTGGAGCTTGTCTCAAACCATATAATACTTTAGTGAGCTTATAGACATGATCAGGTTGATCATCATTTTCAAAACTAGGCAGTTGCTTTACATGTACTTCCTCACTAAAAATCCATTTAGAAATGCACTCTTTAAATCTATCTGAAATAGTTTAAAGTTCTTATAGGATGCAAAAGCAAGTAGTATTTTAATGGCTTCTAATCTAGCTACAGGGGCATCTAATTCTTCAAAGTCTATCCCCTCTTCTTGGGAATACCCCTTAGCTACTAGTCGTGCCTTATTTCTTACAACTAATCCACTCTCATCTGGTTTGTTTCTGAATACTCATTTAGTTCTAATTGCTGGTCCCATGTAAATGAGTAGCTCAAGAGGGGAGGGGTGAATTGAGCATATAAAAATTATGGCCAATTAAAAATTAATGAGATAAGAAGAAGTGGTGATGTAGTACATATGTAATTTCCATATCTGATTGTTTAATCAATGTGACTACTTCGCTTCTAAATTTGACATCTCTTAGCCATTATTATTTCAGGCAAGTTATCATGTGTGCATGATAATGGGCATGATAATGTTATGCTTAATGAAGAACAAAATAGGCAAACAAACACACACATAAATAATAAAACTTTTATAGTGGCTCTAAAACCACATCCCTACATCCACTCTTCCAAGGGCACCAATTCATTATGCCTTGGGTTCCACTATATCCCATATAATAGAAGCACAAAAGTTCTCTTAGCACTCTTCTAGATTGCAGCTCTAGGGGGTGTCAATAGTGTTCCAAATACTGTTCTAAATTCCAGCTCCAAGAGGTATGAGCATAGTATTCCCAACACTCTTTTGGTTTTACGAGATCAGTAGGAAACTCATTAGTTTTAAAGATCTCTAGCAAACATGTTAGTTTTCTAGAGCTCATCAACAACTCATACAATGTGGTTTTCTTGAGTTTATCACCAACTCACATAGCTGATTAACAACACTCTTTTTGCACATTACGTTGCCTCTCTTCTTAGGCTAATTTGTATAAAGATTAGGCTTATATATAAAATGATATCTAATTAAAGCTCATTAGATATCAATCCTTCAGGTGTTTAATTAAGATTGAACGTTTAGGCACATTGTTTATCAACATGATAGAGATTGATTTCTGATTGAGAGATGTTACTTGATTAAACTCTATTCTAATTTTTCTCTTAGCTTCTTCAACATTCTTCATTGACACTGCACTACATTTATATTGCTTCAGAAATTTCTACCTGTTAGAGATAGTTAGCTTTCCTTTGAATGTTGAAGACCATTCTAATTTCTCCCATTGAAAAGTTATCTTCTTGAGAGACTCATTTGTAGCTAGAAAGCTTGAAGCGCCATTCTTGAAGAAGATGCTTTTTCGATGTTAGTAAACACCAGATAAAGACTTTTCTGCTTGACTGACTCTTTCACTATTATGGAAAGACGCCCATTAAACTTTAAGGGATGCAGCCTCTGAACATTGCAACCTTTATCATAGTATAGACTACTTTCCTTTGAATTTTTTTCCATCTTCAGCTAAGCTCAATTTGTCTAATTTTCTTAATAGAATTTGCTTTGAATTTTGATAGGAGAGTGCAGTCAATGATGTCTAGTGTAGGTGGCTTCTACTCTTCATGATATATTATACTTTATCTGAGGACTTTGTCTATTCATGTCTTGATTTTGTCTCTTGTAAGTAATAGACAAAGTGGCTCTAAGTAGATCCACATAATAGATAACTTTATCTTTTCAATTCTTTTAGAGACCATTGCAACATTTTACTTCATCTACTAGTTTGTCTGTTATAAGTAACAGATGAATTGTGGAGGCATAGATGAAGTTCTTCTTCTTTGTTGCTCATCAGACAATGTTCTCTTTGCAAACGAAGTTTCTTTCATTTAGGTGAAGTAGCTTTATATGTTGTAAATGGCAGACGATCTTTATGGCATGGACAAAAATTTCTTCATGACAGACAAAGTGACTTTACCAAAAGAAGTCTTCTTTTTATCAATCGAATTGGATTTATCTGTTGTAAGTAGCAGACGATCCTTATGGCATGGACAAAGCTTCTTCATAGTAGACAAAGTGACTTTCACTAGAAAAAGTCTTCTTTTCATCAACTAAAGTGGCTTTGTCTATTGTAAATAGTAGACAATTCTTCTTGGTAGACAAGGCTCCTTCTTTGATAGACAAGATGACATTATCTGTTATTTGTCTATTGAAATCAGTAGACTAAGTTGTAGGCTGTAAACAAAGTCTTTCAAATGGTTCGTCTATTCGTTTATCTATTGTAAGAGATAGACAAAGTTATGGCATGCAGAAAAATCCTCCTTTTAGTCATTCATATGATAGGTTGTCTGTTAGAATTAATAGATGACTCATTGAGGCATAGTTGACTTGCTTCTTCAGTAGTTGTCTAATAGTTTGCAAATGATAGACAACCCTTGCAGGCAGATGAAGGCAACATATAAGGTTGTTCTTTTGTGTCTGCTATGCCACTCGTACTTCATCTTTTGTAATTTTTGTAGAGATTGCAGATAGGTTCTTTGGCCTCTTTAGTTTACAGATGAGCTCTATATAAGAGATAATGCTTGAGTAGTTTGATTCCATTTTGGCTTCTTAATTTGTCTGATTTTAGCTCACTTTCATCTCTTACTTCTGCAAACTGAATTTGTCTATTTCTTGTGGACAAGTGTTGATTATACATAGTTCTTCTGACTTATCCATGGAATGAGTCTGAATCTTCCTAAAGTAGATACTATCTGACACTGACTTTATTTGTAGACAATTTGCTTGATCACTCATTGAGGCTTGAACTTCATAGTTACAAATTTACTTGATGGCTTCTTTTCAAAGTTTTAGTGCCATTCTTTCTAAACATTTTTATCTTCTTTTTTATCACTGGAGTTTGCTTGTTGATGTGTTCTTTGTGTACGCTATACACTCCATTTGAGCAGTTTCACTATATGCTCATATCTGTTTCTGTAAGGCATGGGAACATAATTGTTAGTGCCACACATGTTCACTTATATGTTGTTGCTCATCATCAAAACCTGGTTGTTGGCCATATTGTAGCACTCCACTCCTAGGGCACTATATTATATTATCTTAGAGAAGAGTTCTACTAGTAAACGGATAGAATCTCCCCTAATGAGCTAGATCTTATCACTTGTATAATATGCATTCTATACTCAATCCATCATGTATAAGCATATAAATGCACATCTTACCTCACAATCATAATTACTGTACACCCACCTCATGCCCAGAACCATAAGTCACACTGAAATGGCAATGGCATCATTTACATATACATATATACATACACACGTACTCAAAAGAGAGTTTACATTCATGCATCTTACATTGTGACATGCTAATATTTTAGTTTTACACACTATCAATTACATCACTGTTTATATTCCTTTAGATCTACAACATATTTACATATAATCAGGATCTCCAGTGTTTAAGTCCTATCCCTCTCATGAGCGCCAACCCCATGTTGTGCTCCTATGTCCGACCTGTCTGAAAAATATAAAAAAATGGCGTGAGTTGGGGCAACCAAGTAAGTAGGTACCATAAGAAAATCATAAGGAAAATTGGTAAACAATCGACTCATACCAATGCTTGTTTCATGGCATTCACAATGTTATGACAATGTAAAAGACTGACATGTTGCCTACTCTCAGGCTCTCATTAATTATACACATGTAAGGGTTAGCTCATCACCACTCCCTATGCCCATGTACCCTCTACATTGTTAAGCAAACCATCCCTATCCTCTAAACCTAAAGAATATAGTAATATGATACTCTCCTCCTCTTCGAGGTGTAATTGGTCCCTCCCTACATGCCTGGCTAGAAGCCTTCCAGGCCCAATGATAGCTCTACCATTGCCGTCCGTGGCACCCCGCCCTCATTGCTCCACAGGCTCATAGGTTCACCATCCACGTCTATAGAGGAATCTCAATGTTAAATACATCCTTTACTTCCAATACTGTGCCATCCAGGTACATCCACACATCACAAGCGTCATCCACTCTAATACCAAGTCTTTTCGACACATACAAACGACACGGGTGTTACTCATGATTCATGTACTCATCTAACTCTGATCGCTAAGATTGTCAATGGGTCAAGACAGTCCTACTCCTAATGATTCATGGTTCATGTCTCCACACATGATAATGAATCCATCACGCTATAGTATTTAAGCATACAAAAGATTCAGTTTAAAAAAATGATCAAGTAAGAAACTTGCTTTAACAATGTCAATTCATATAAAGTATTAAAACACAATGCCCATAAATAAAACAAGGAGATACCTCATCTCATATATGTTTAATCATGTCAAATATTCCAAAACAAGTACCTACTTACCTTAATGGGATAAGCTTTCACAATGCTCCTAGCCTCTCACTTTAGTCTTTACTCAACACCCAAGTGGTCCTACAAGTATAACACATATCCATTTGATTACACATGTCTTCACTTATAATAGAAATTACCATTTTCAATATTCAATTAGGGTGTATTCCTTATTTTCTTATTTATAAATACCTCTTAAACTTCGATATTGCATAATTTCTCGATCATCCCAAGTTAGGCTTCTATGGCCCAACTCTAGAATCTTCACTTAAATTGCTTATTCCAATGTTCTCCCTTCACTAACACTTGATTTAGGATTTGTTATTTTTTCATGTATCTCATTTTTTCCATATTCATTTGTAGAATGATTAAATAGATGTGAAATAGTCCACACATACAAATTCCTCAAAGTGAGCAATTCAAATACAAACATTATGTCTTTAACTCCACATATGTAATCTATTTCTCACAATTCATGTGTGTGTGAATTAAAGTAATTAAAATTATAAATGAGCAACATTAATCATACAAGATATAACATAGTTAGTAGTGTAGAACAAATCAGAATTTATAGTTCACTCATGCCACCATAAAGGTGCGCCCCAAACCATACTTTCACTTAAACTTTTGCATAATTTTATAAGTATAATTAGGGTTGTTTTCTCTCTCTTTCCATTTATCAATTCAGATATATTTGGCATGATGATTAAGTGTCATAATAAGCTACATAATAACCTCTAAAAAGTGGTCATCTATTGGTACAATTCAAGTTGAAATCCCATGAAATTCTCATTCCAATAGCCTCAATTTTCCATCTAATTTAGCTCCATTTTCCCCTTCAATAAAGGCATCTAACCATCTATTGTAGCATGCAATTAAACATCATTAGGGGCTGTGATAATTTCTCCAATCAAATTGGGTTTTGAAGGAGGCATTTTCACAAACATCTAATGTGCATTATAAAAGTCTCAAAATTTCCGTAACTATAAGCTTTTGTTATTGAATTTCCTCATTCTACATCATCTTAATTTAACCATTCAAGTCATAATTACATCACATAGTCAACTCAACATTTCTAATCAGCAACCCAGCCCCTGTTCAAGTCCCAACATGCACCTCATCCTTTCCCCTTTCATAAAAATGTTGCCGCCCATTTTATGGGCAGCAACATGTATTGATTTTTCTTCCATAACTTCCCCTATCTCAATACCTATAAATATCACTAATTAAATCTCAAAAAGGGTCACTAATTCACCCATCTTGGGGCTGTCCATAAAATAGATCATCCTTATATAGCTTACCAAAAATAGAATTAATTGGAATTAATCACTTACCTCTTGTTACAAACTCCAAAATTCGAGTTTCCTCTACTTAATCTCCAAGAATCTTCACTAATTTTGGCAAGTGGGTTTGATAGGTCATGGAATCAGAAGTTAGTTCCCTCCACCACATCCAAATTAGAGGGGAAGTAAGGTTTAATCAAGAAGGGATTAGGTGCAAATGGTTAGAGGTTGGTTTCACTTGAAATTAGACACAAATTGGACATGAATTCAAATAGGAAATGGAAAAGGAAAGAAAAGGTGTTAGGGATGGTCATTGGAATGAAAAGGATAAAGATGGATCATTATATTTGCTCTCACTTATGGTACTTTAGAGTACACCACTCCATGAACATCCAACCATAATTCCTTCTTTACACTCCAACCAAGTAGAAAGCAATTTTTAGAACATTTGTAGGTTGATTCATCAAAAGTGCTCAACATGTAAGTTGTAGCCAATATTTTTATCTTCCTAATAAACTAATAATTACTTAATTCTAATTTTATATGAAAAATTTATAATTACAATACTATAACTGTCTCCAATTGCAAAAGGCGTCACATTGAGGCCCCCACGACTCCATATATATGCTAATTTAACTAAATTTATCAACATAAAAATTATAGCCTTGAAATTATCTAAATAATGCAAAATAAATCACTAAATTTGGAGTTTATATGTGAAAGTTATGATCAAAATACCAAAACTGCTCTATAAGGGGTAAATTACCAAAAATACCAAAAATCACATTAATTTTCCAGTTATTTGGGGCTACCAATCACCAAAAATTTAATTATAAATGAAAATTATACTTGCCAAAATTTGGTTTGTCACAAATATGCACTGTTTGGTTCAACATTCTCTCCCTTTTTGATGATGATAAAACATTTGAGTGAAATACCTTTCGAGAGAATAAAAGTACTCATTAGTGTGAATGCACATGAAATTTACACATGGATAAATGTATTATAGCTCCCCCTGACTTAGTGCATAGTTTACTTATTTAACTTCTCTTAGGTATGCTATTTTTAAATTTTAGCTTATGTGGCTCGACTCCCCCTGAGTAGGTACCATAATTAATGTTTACATTGTATTGTTCTATTCACTCTTTGCATTACATTTCTCCCCCTTTTTGTGATAATAAAAAAGATGAATGACATTCAAATAGTATGAAAAATTTGCAAATTGAGAACTTTATCAAAGGATGTATACTTCATTGATGTGCAAAGTAAATTTACAAGATCAAAGTACAAAGATATAGACAAAATCAAAATACAGTGTATTTAGTAGTCTAATCATTTTCCTTAGGTTGTACAACTCTTTCCTTATAATTGACAACCGTGAGTCAAAGTTGAAATTCAAGATCTACTAAATATGGATAAGGATGAAGTTTTTCTTCAACATTGGCTTTAGCATTAGCTGCTATCCTTCTTTTGTATAAAGTGTGACTTATGGGAATGAGGCTAATATGTCTATAATTTTTTGCGAGTTATCAACTTTTGAAGGTTGAGAAATAGATTTCTTGGTTTTAATGACTGGAATCTTCAATATTGAGGAAGGAGGAGGATTGGGTAAACTAGGAAGAGGTGGTGAGATATTGGAGGAGGAAACTCTAGGGATGGATGGTGAAATCCTAGATTTTATGGAGACAGTTTCTTCAGGTTCAATTACTCTTATGCTTTCAAAATAATTTGGATTATTAAATTCAGGAAAGGATGGAAGTAATTTAGCAAAATATGCATTGATTTGCATAAACTTGTGTTGTCGATATACATCATATGGGAGATAGAATAGATTAGGATTTGATGCATTAAGAATAGTGCGAGATGATGCTCTCAAAGTTGTCTTAATAAATAAGGATTTGTTTGTTTGAGGAGGAATTGGAGTGGATGATGATGATGGTCCCTAAAAATTTAGTATGAAATTATCAACAAATTCATTTATTTTTAGAAGATCAGGATTGAAGTTTTTAGGGAAAGGCCTTTTAATGAGATCAACATTCAGTAGGAGTGAATTTCCTAGTTCTAGTAATGGAATGATGAGGATGAGTGGTTATGTGGGAGATACTTATTGAGAGGTGAGTATTTTTCTTTAAGGTCATTTTTATGTTTTTGAGAATTTGAGCAAGTGGTATTTCTGAGTGAGAGAGTGCTTCAGTTGACTCAGATGGAGATGAATGTGAGGAAGATGTAGAACTTGAAGAGTTGTGAATTTTGTGAGTAGAAGGGGAAGTTGAGGAATGGGTACTCCTAATTTGTGAAATGGATCTGGTTGTGTAGACTAGAGAGAATTTTGGAGAGGATTGAGATGATTGTGTTTGATCTAGGATGGATTTGGCTAAGGAAATTTAGTGTCTAGTTTTGATCTAATGAATCCATCCAAATCTTCAGAGCTGAAATAAATGTTTCAACACTAATAAGTCTTCTTTCTAGGTCATGTGGAATGGGTTGAGTTGGTGAAGATGAGTGCATTGGTCTGAATGACTTTGGACAGTGAGGTGGAGATGGTTCAGCTATTGCCTCTGCTTCTATTACTGCTGAGCTTGAATGTGAATGTTCCTCTTGTTGATCCCTTGAACTTCCTTCTTCATTTCTTATCCTTTCTATTGTAGGATCTTCATTTTCTATTCTTGCACTTTCTTCAGTAGGGAAATAATCTTGTTTCAGCTCATCTATCATTTCAATCGCAAAATTTTCAGTGACATCTTCTCTATTTAGTTCATCAGTTTGTATATATGAGTTGACACCTTTTTCTGCTATTGAGGAAACTTCCTCCCTTTCTTCTCCAACTGGTCAAACACTTTCTTCTTCTTCTTCTTCTCTAACTCATTTTTTGCCTTCCTTACTCTTTCAGTGACTGCTCCTTCTAATGAGATTGATATCCCCATTCCTTTTAGTGTCGCCTTGTTAATCATGTTTGAATACTTGAATTTTTCTAGTACTTCATATGATAGATTCATCTTTGCCTTTTTAAATATTTTGGTCATTGCCATTCCATAAGGTAGAGGAAATCTCAATGATGATTTTACTTGATGAAGTTATTCGGACATGAGCTTGGCTAGATCTAGTTATTGGTCTCGAAGGTTAGGCAAAAATCCAAGAGGGGAGGGATGAATTGGGTTCTTAGAAATGATTTCACAACCCCTTTAGGATTAATTGTCCCTCTAGCAATTAATCACTCAATCAACAAATGCATAAATAAGTAAGACACAATGATTTTTATAGTGGTTTGAGTAAACACTCTACTCCTCTCTTCCAAGAACACTTTTCTCTTAGTGTTTTGGGTTCCACTATTCCCAGTAGTAGAAATACAATAGTGCTCCTAGATTAGGCAAAAATCCAAGAGGGGAGGGGTGAATTGGGTACTTAAAAATTATTTCACAACCACTTTAGGATTAGTCTTCCCTCTCGCAATCAATTACTCAATCAACAAATGCACGAATAAGTAAGACACAATGAATTTTATAATGGTTCGAGTAAACATCTACTCAACTCTTCCAAAACTACTTTTCTCTTAGTGTCTTATGTTCCACTATTCCTAATAATAGAAATACAATAGGCCTCCCAGCACTCTTCTAGACTCCAACTCTAAGAAACATAAACAGTGCTCCCAGCACTCTTCTAGATTCTAGCTCTAGGGGGTGTATTCATAGTGCTCCCAGTACTCTTCTAGATTCTAGCTCTAGTGGCCATGAATAAATAGCTTTTGTTTGCACTTAGATAGTCACAACTCTTCTTGAGTCTAGTCTCAATCACTAGCTTAAGGAATTTTATAAGAAATGAATATCAGAAATTTAAGCATAGGAATTTCTCAATAAGCACAGGAAATGAGAGAAATGAGAACTATATGGCAGGAAATGAGAGAAATGATTTCTCTGCTTTGTTTGTTGATAGCAGATGATCATTTTCTCACTTATGATATATGAAGTCTTTGCTCTGCCACACGATCCTTTCATTGCTTTGCTAGAAGATCTTCTCTCCTTTGTTTGTTCGCATCAGATGACTATTGGCTTAACTGTGGCTTACTTGTGATAGACGAATTCTGTTGTATGCATACTTCTTTGCTTCCATTAGATATAATTTTCTTCTTTGACTGGAAAGAGCCAAATTCTTTTAATTTGTGTTTTATTTGTTAGTAATATTTCATCTTTTGCTTCTTTATTTGCCCAAGCCTTATCACCATGGAATATATTTTTGGTGCTCATTTTTCTTCAAACCTGCAACTTGATTCCGCATGCTAAAATCTTGGCAACCATTAGTACATAATCTTTAATCAACGTTTTTCTTTGTCATAGAAATCATGCATTTATATCAACATTCTCCTCCTTTTTGATGATGACAAAACTTGATTAAAAATTATCTCGTAATGGATAATCCCCCCCTAATGTATGTAGATAAAAAAAATACTTGCAATGTTTGATCATTCAACATGTTGCTATCTTTTGATGTTTCCCTTATCTTGTTATATATATATATTCTCCCCTTAATTATTTAAAATGTAAAATGTATGCTCCCCTTGACTCCCCATGATTAGTTTAAAGACTATGCATCATTATATTTCTTTTTTGAGATAATTTGCATAGTATTTCTCCCCATTTTTGTCAGAAGTAAAAAGAAAATATCCACTTCCAGAAAGTATAGGCCAAACATGAAAAGGGAAACAAATAAAGATATTATTTCATTTCATTTTAGTACAAGCAACGATACAAAGCAGGATGGCCTAGATACAAATATTCTAAGTTTAGGGATATGGAGAGAGAGAGAGAGAGATTGTTCTAGACCTGAAGCGGGTGTCCACAAGGTGGGAGGATGTGCATCCAAAACTTTGAGCGATTTCTTCAAGTGTGAGAAACCAAAGTTTTGGATGGTGGATGGGAAGATGAGGGGTTGAAGATGGATGTAATATACTTGTTTATTCCATTCCCCTCCTCTTCAAATGCCCAAGATGATGGTAATATGTGAACTGAGGCTATCTAGCAGTGATGAGATTGATGAATGGTCTTAGCAAAGCCAGATTTTGAAGAAAAATGCTTTTGAGAGAATGGATGGAAGATTGGTGAACACAGAAGCATTATCATTCCTCCAGGAGAACAACTGAAGAAGCAATGATTGATTTTTCAGTCCCCACCACATGCTTGTCTTCTCTCCATGATTGCTTCTGAAATATTCTTCTCTTATGAGTTTCATCTTTGTGATGCAGAGAAGGATTGTGATTCAGGGATATAGGGTTATACGAGGTAGTTGATCTGAATGTTTTGAAAAGAGAGAATAACTTATGCTAAAAATAGAATTGGATGTGATAACCATAGCTGTAAGTTAATTCTAGCAAGAAAATGAGGTTTAGTTGACCTCACAAATCAAAATCCAGATAAAGTCTGAATGAAGCACTGCATACGAATATCTTACTTCGTCTGAGATGAAGTTTAGCCTCAAGATAGCCTATTCAGCATTATAAGTTGAAGCACCGAACCATCAGAGATTTCACTTTCAAATCATCATATTAGTCATGCCTAAATCTCCTCTAATGTTGTAGATGGTGTCTAATGACAATGGCTTAGTGAAAATATCAGCAAATTGAGCACTTGTGGGCATATATTGTAGACATATGTCATGTTTTTCAACATGATCTCTAATAAAGTGATGCCTAATTTCTATATACTTGGTTCTTGAGTGTAGAATAGGATTCTTTTTCAAGCATATGGCACTAGTGTTATCGCATTTAATGGGTAAGTCTCTATAGCTTAGTCCATCATCGAGAAGTTATTGTTTCATCCATAACAATTAAGCACAACAACTTTCAGCTACTACATATTCAGCCTTTGCTGTAGAGAGAGCAACACTAGTCTATTTTCTAAAAAACTATGATACTAAACTATATCTTAGAAATTGATAGGTTCCACTAGTACTTCTATCAACTTTGTATCCTCCAAAATCTGCATCTAAATATCCAAGGAGTTCAAAACCTATTCCCTTAGGATAATAAAGTCCTAGATTTAGTATGTCAACTAGATACTTAAAGATTTGTTTCATTGCAATAAGATAAGATTCTCTATGACTGGATTGAAATCTAGTGCATAAACATACACTAAAGAGAATATCTAGTCGAGATGTAGTAAGGTAAAGAAGAGATCCAATCATACTTCAATATAGTTTTTGATTTACGAGTTTACCTTTTTCATCCTTGTCCAGCCTTGTTGATGTGTTCATTGGAGTGCTTGCTACCTTAATTTCTTCCATTTTAAATTTCTTAAGCATCTCTCTAATATATTTGGATTGGTAAATATAATTTCCATCATCTCTTTGCTTGATTTGTAATCCAAGAAAGTAATTCAATTCTTCCATCATACTCATTTCAAATTCAGCCTACATTATCTTTAAGAAATCTTGATAGAGTTTTTCATCAGTAGCTCCAAATATAATATCATCCACACAAATTTGAACTATCAAGATATTTTTGTTAATATTTTTGATAAACAACGTAGTATCAATCTTTCCTCTCTTGAATTTATGATCACTTAAGAATTTGCTCAACCTTTCATACCAATCTCTTGGAGCTTGTCTTTAACCATATAATGCCTTAGTGAGCTTATAAACATGTTAGGGTTGATCATCATTTTCAAAACTAGGAGGTTGTTCTACCTACACTTTCTCACTTAAATATCCATTTAGAAATGCACTCTTTATATGCATCTAAAATAACTTAAAGTTCTTATAGGATGCAAAAGTGAGTAACATTCTAATGACTTTTAATCCAGCTATAGGGGCATATGATTCTTCAAAGTCAATTCCTTCTTCTTGGGAGTACCCCTTAGCAACTAATCGTGTCTTGTTTCTTACAACTAACCCACTCTCATTTAGTTTGTTTTTGAATACCTATTTAGTTCCAATTACATCAACATTTTCTAGTTTTGGAACTAATTCCCATTATTTCTTTCAAACTAGTTAAGCTCTTCTCACGTTGCTATAATCCAATTTTCATCATTTAATGCTTGATCAATGTTAGTTGGCTCTATTGTAGAGATGAAGACATAATGACCATAAATATTTTGCATAGACCTTCTTGTTTTGACACCGTCATATACATTTTCTATAATTTTTTTTCTAGGATGAGCACTAATAAATCTTAAATCAGTAGGAGGTTGATAATGAACATTACCTACTGTTACCTCCTCTTCATTTTTTGAATTTTGTATGTCTTGACCATTGGTGTCATTCTCTTGATCCTTCAATTAGAGCTTCTTCATATTTGTTACAGCTTCATTTGCATCACTATCACACTCCTTTCTTAGGGTTATATTTGTTTAATCAAATTTAATATATATGGACTCTTCTACGACCTGTGTTTTCTTAATGTAGACTCTAAATGCTCTACCGTTGGAAGAGTAACTAAGAAAGATATCTTCATCGCTCTTTGGATCAAACTTTCCAAGATTATCTTTTCTATTATTCAAGCATAGCATAAGCATCCAAAGGGATGGAAATTTGAGATGTTTGGTTTTCTTCCTGTCCAAAGCTCGTATGGGATTTTTTTTAAGATTGCTCTTATAGTAACCCTGTTCAGCACATGACAAGTAATGCTAACTGCTTCTCCCTAGAATCTTTTGGATAATTTACTTTCATTCAGCATGGTTCTTTCTATTTCTTGAATTGCCCGATTCTTTCTTTACACAACTCCATTTTATTGAGGAATTCTGGGGGATGAAAAGCTATGGTGAATTCCTGCTTCATCACAAAAATCAATGAATCTTCTGTTCTTGAATTCACCACCATAATCACTATAGATTGATACAATAAACATTTGTTTCTCATTTTGAACTAGCTCTGAAAAAGTATAAAATATTGAAAATGCTTCATCTTTGCTAGTCAAGAGAATCACCTATGTAAATCTAGAATAGTCATCCATAATTACAATTACATATCTTTTTCCTCCAAGTGTGACAATGTCTAATGGTCCAAATAGATCCATATGCAATAGTTCAAGGGGTTTGGATGTAGATTCTTCATTTTTAGAATCGAAGGATACTTTGGTCCATTTTGACAATTGATAGGATTTGCATATTTGATTTTTGTCATAGTTTAATTTTGGTAGACCAATCACAAGATCCTTTTTCTACAATGATTTAATATATGACATATTGATGTGTCCCATCCTCTTGTGTCATACCCATGGATCATCCTTGACTTTAATTAAGCATTTTCATCTAGCTGTATTAGATAAATATCTCCATGCCTTTTTCTGCTAAATAGTAGATGATTGTCTATATTGAATACATTAAATGCAGATGATTCAAACATGACTTTGTGACCCTTGTCACATAATTGACTGATGCTTAGTAGATTGTGCTTTAGAGCTTCTACATATAATATATCCTCTATGCATGCATTGAATAAAATATAAATTTTACCTATTCTCTTGATAAGGCCTTTATCATTGTTGTCAAATGCTATTGTTCTTCCATCCATTGGCTTGACTTCTTTGAACAGCTTCTTGTTCCCAGTCATGTGTCTCAAACAGCAACTATCCATGAACCATGCATTTCCTGATGTAGCTTTGAGACTTACCTACATTCAAAGCAAATTTTCTTCTTACTTTATTGGTACCCAAGTAATGGGTTTAATGGTGTTAGTGGAATTATGTGTGGTATAAGTTCGTGCACATTCCTTGCATTTCCATCTCATCTTAGCACCTTTTGCTTGCATCTTTTCTGTATAGCAATCATACACTTTATATCCAAATCTATTGCAAAAATAACAAGTATTTTAGATTTTTCTAGATGTAATATATTCCACTAGTTTTTTTTTATCTAGGGATAATTCATGAACCTTCCAATATTTAGATAATTTTTCCATTCTTTTGTGAGGTTCACTCCCTTGGACCATCCAGTAAATTTTTACAAATTTTCATCATCTTAATGTTCATCCTTCTCTTTCATATTTACTTTTTCTTCATTTGGACACTCAAGAGACATGTATCCAATCCCTCCACATCTATAGCATGTGGGGAGATCCTTTTTTCTTTCACCCATCTTCTTCTATTGTCTAGGCTATCTCCTTGAAGTACTGTCTCTGTTGCTTCTTGCAAACTTTCTGAAGTTTGTTACCAATATGACCATATCATCTTCATATTTTGATGCCGGATCACTACTACTCTCTTTGGTCACTTTCAGAGTAATATTTTTCTTTAACTTTGTTAGCTTCTCTCTTTTGTTAATGATCAGCTCATGTGACATCAAGGAGCTGATAAGATCGTCCACTAGAAGAGTATTCATGTCCTTTGCTTCCTCTATTGTTGTGATCTTCTACTTCCATGAATTTGGTAGCTCTCTTAATATCTTCATCACCTATTCCGAATTTATAACTTTTTTCCAAACCGTTCAAGCATTAGTAACCTTAGAAAAATGAGCATATATTTGAGAAATACTTTCTCTTTCATTCATTCTAAAGTTTTCTAGTTCTCTTATCAATAAATTTCTTTTAGTTCTCTTAACTTGTGAGGATCCTTCATCAATAGATACTAATTTATCCTAGATGCCTTTTGCAATAGTGCAAGATACTCTATCAAACTCAAATGAAGATAGTCCACAAAATAAAGAATTCATAGCCGTTGCATTATTTTTGACTCAGGTGGCTTCCTCTTTGGTCCATGCATCTACTTCAATAGTGGGAAGAGTGATTCCAACTTTAATAGCCTTCTAAGACTCCATGTCATTGGCTATAATAAATTACTTCATCCTTAACTTCTAGTAAGCAAAGTTAGTTCCATCAAATAGGGGTGACCGGGTAGATGATTGCCCTTCGGTGAATATTTACAAAGAGGATGATGGGTTTTCCATTGGATCACTACAAGTGTTTATATAGTCCACTCTGATACCACTTGCTGTTCCCGAAGGTTAGGCAAAAACCCAAGAGGGGAGGGGTGAATTGGGTATTTAAAAATTATTTCACAACCCCTTTAGGAATAATCTCCCTCTAGCAATGATTTTTATAGTGATTTGAGTAAACACTCTACTTCACTCTTCTAAGAACACTTTTCTCTTAGTGTCTTGGGTTCCACTATTTCCAATAGCAGAAATACAATAGTGCTCCCAATAGTCTTTTAAATTCCATCTTTAGGGAACATAAACAGTGCTTCCAACGCTCTTCTAGATTTTAGCACTAGGGGGTGTATTCATAGTTCTCCCAGCACTCTTCTAAATTCAAGCTCTAGGGCTCATGAATAAATAGCTATTGTTTGTAGTTAGACAATCACAACTCTTCTTAACTCTAGTCTCAATTACTAGCTCAAGGAATTTTACAAGAAATGAATATTAGAAATTTAAGCACATGAATCTCTCAGTAAGCATAGGGGAAGGTTTTTGAAAATTGAATGCAGAAGTAAATGATCTTCCCAAAGGTAGTTGAAAGCCTTCAAAGAAAGTAGGGAAAGATTTGAGTGCAGGGCTCTTAACTCTTGAAGGATTGCAAAAGTTTTGGTTCAGATCAATAAATGCTCTCAAGAGGGTTTGGCGATTTTCTTAATACTTCATTGGTTCCTCTTTCTCCAACGTTGCTTTATTTATAGCTGCTTTGAATTCTAGTCATAGGTGGTAGGTGAGCTCCATTAATGATAGAAGACATTCTGATTGACATATTTTTGAATTCTCTTACTTCTGCTTAATCCTCATATGTTGAAATGCCTGCAGCGCCATCCTTAGAGAGAATGATTTCTAGTATCTTAATAAGATCTAGACAAGGTTTGCTGTAATGGTTGACTTTTTCATCAATATGGAAAGAACGTTATTAATGCTGAGCGAAGACCAACAATTTGTCCTGACTCTTGCTCATCTTTTACTTATGATAAACGAAGTATCTATCCAGCTGTTCATAAGAAAAGGTTTCTTCATCTTCTAGTTTGTCTTTCGTAAGTAACATATAAACCTCGCTTTTCATTGCTGGTAGATGAATCATCCTTTCCATTGCTTTGTTTGTTGAACTGTAGAAGCATAAGTATCTAGTTTCTTCAGTGTTTTGTCTATTGAGTTTTCTATTGTAAGTGACAGATAGAGTGTTGGAGCGTAAAGTGACTTCCTTCATTACTTTGTATGATGGGTAACAAACTAACTTCAAGGTACAGATGAAGTTTCTTCACGGCTTCATATGTTGGATTATCTGCTGAGTTTATCTTTGAATAGATAGAACTTTGTCACTCCTCCAGATGAACTTTTTGCTCTGCCATATAGTTCTCATTCTCTCCTTTGTCTGTTGATAGTAGATGATCATTAGCTTAACTATGATAGAGAAAGTTTTACTCTTGCCATATGATTCTTACTTCTCCACTTTGTCTGCTGAGAGTAGATGATCATTTGCTCACTTACCACATGATCCTTTCATTGCTCTATTGGAAGATCTTCTCTCCTTTGTCTGTTCGCATCAGATGACCATTGGCTTAACTGTGGCTTACTTATGATAGATGAAGTCTGTTGTATGCATACTTCTTTGCGTCTATTAGATATAATTTTTTTCTTTGACAAACAAATGGAAAGAGCCAAATTCTTTTCATTCTTGTTTTGTTTGTTAATGATATTCCATCTTTTGCTTCTTTATTTGCCCAGTTACCATGGAATATGTTTTCCGTGATTATTTTTCTTAAGACTGCAACTTGATTCTGCATGCTAAAATCTTGGCAACAACCATTAGTACATAATCTTTCTGCATGCTAAAATCTTGGCAACAACCATTAGTACATAATCTTTAATCAAGTTTTATTTATTATCAAAATCATGCATTTATGCCAACACTAGCTTTTTCTTGTATTTCAGTGCCCATAGAGTCCTTGTATCCATTTCTAAAATGTTATCCTTGCTTCCAATTTTGGAATATAAATTGTTGCTTTGGATATTGTGAGCAAGTCTCAGATTTACATCAAGATTCTTAGGGTTGAGACTTTTTACATTGTCCCCAATGGTTGTCTCTATTAGTTGTGAAAATAGCTCTTTCCTGAGTGTTGGCCACTCAAAAGTCTACATTTCAATCATGGGAAGATTTAAGCACTCTCTAATGCTTTTAGGGGACATGTCTATTTCCTTATCCCTAATCAAAGACTTCTTCATCTTAGGATCATAGTTGCAAAGAAGTATCTTCACCATTCTTGAATAACATTTATCTTTGCAACTCATGAACTTATTCCACCCTTAGAAGCTTATCCAACTGCATACTTCCATCTTCATTTCTTTGAAGAAATCAAAATCAATAGCCTTCACTTTCAATACCTTCCTTTTGTTATACTTGCTCATAAATTCATGATAGCTTTGTTCATCATTTTGGAAGATTACATCAAGATGCCAGTTTCTATGAACCCTTAGTTTGTGAGGTGGCTACATCTCTTCTAATTCTTCTCTGTCCTTTCTTCTGCCATATTTAGATACTGAAGTTATCTGCATTCCTTAAATCCAGCATCTCTGTCAGTCAAGGTTTTAGGGTTTTGATGTGGAGGAATTTAAAATATTTTTGGTTATGAGATAAGCAAGGGAAAATGGCACTAAGAAGATGAGGAGTGGGGAGGGAAATAGTGGATTTGAATCACCTTCTTTTGGAAAGAAAATTTTTGTCGTCAATAATGAATGTGATAGTTGGGTTTAAGACAAAGTTAAGAGAAGTTTTTTGTCGAGTACGTCCTCGAGAGCTTCAAATGAATTTGGTGGCAAAGGACGATCCTAAAGACAAAGTGATGACTTCATTTGTGGGCAGATATGAGATAATAGGAATTTTCAATTTATTTTTGATTGGAGATGTGCATGAATCTCTGAAAGTATGATAATGATTCACTTATGATTAGAGGACAAAAATTTGAGTGATTAATATCTTTATATAAAATGCACAAGTGAATCAATGAAACATGTATAAACGATAATATACTTTCAATAAATAGCTTACTGTGTATGGCATTCAAAATGATCAAGTAATATTTAAGGCAAATATAGATTTCTTGAAGATTTGAGAATATGATTCAGAAAATTACCTTATTTTCTTGAACTACTAAGATACTAAAAAATGGTTGATTGTTTTCAACTCCTCTGAATTTTCCTTAAATGCTTCTTTTGACTTCTCTTTTCTCTGCAGCTCTTGTAGAGTCAATTACTTTGGTCTTCTAGACCTTGTTAGCTTTGTCACAGATAATTTTTAATGTATCTTTAACAAAGTTGTATATTAGTGTTCTATCATGTTTAGTGGGAGACAAGAGTTTGAAACATTTCAGAATCTATAATATATCACATTAATGCATAAGAGTATCTGAATGACTTATTTCTGAGTAGGAAGGTTGTGGAACGATTTAGCCATGGGAATCTCTTCACAAGTTAACTTCTGGTAGTTAAAATTAACTTGCAAAGCCTAGTCTGATACCACTTGTTGGTCCCATGTAAATGAGTAGCTCAAGAGGGGAGGGATGAATTGAGCATATAAAATTATGACCAAATAAAAATTAATGAGCTAAGAAGAAGTGGTGATGCAGTGCATATATAATTTCCATATCTGATTGTTTAAACAACGTGACCGCTTTACTTTCAAATTTGACTTCTCTTAGCAATTCTTATTTTAGGCAGGTTATCGTGTATGCATGATAATGTGAGTGATAATTTTATGCTTAATGAAGAACAAAATAGGTGAACAAACATACACACAAACAATACAACTTTTATAGTGTTTCGGGAACCACGTCCCTACATCCACTCTTCTAAGGGCACCAACTTATTATGCCTTAGGTTCTACTATATCGCATATAATGGAAGTATACAAGTGATCCTAGCATTCTTTTAGATTATAGCTCTAGGGGGCGTAGATAGTGTTTCCAATACTCTTCTAGATTATAGCTCTAGGGGGCGTAGATAGTGTTTCCAATACTCTTTTAGATTCTAGCTCCAGCGGGCATCAGCATAGTGTTCCCAAACTCTTTTGGGTTTACGAGCTCACCAGGAAACTTACTAGTTTTGAAGATAACTAGCAAACTTGTTAGTTTTTTAGAGTTCACCAATAACTCATATAATATAGTTTTCTTGAGTTCACTACCAACTCACATAGCTGATTAACAACACTCTTTTTGTACATTACCTTGCCTCTCTTCTTAGGCTGATTTGTACAAAGATTAGGCTTATATATAAAATGATATCTCGTTGAAGCTCGTTAGATATCAATACTCCAAGAGTTTAATTAAGATAAAACTTTTATGCTCATTGTCTATTAGCGCAATGGAGATTGATTATCCAGGAGGAAGCGTAGTCTGATTGAGAGATGTTAATTGATTAGACTCTGTTCTCAAATTTCTCTCAGCTTTCTCAACCTTCTTCATTGACACTACACTACATTTATATTACTTTAGAAATTTCTACCCATTAGAGGTAGTTGGATTTCCTTTGAATGTTGAAGATCATTCTGATTTCTCCCATTTAAAAGTTGTCTTCTTGAGAGACTCGTTTGTAGCTGGAAAGCCTCCAGTGCCATTCTTAAAGAAGATGCTGTTTTGGTTTTGGCAAACACCGGATAAAGACTTTTCTACTTGACTGGCTCTTTTGCTATTATGGAAAGATACTCATTAAGCTTGAAGGGATGTAGCCTTTGAATATTGCAACCTTTATCAGAGTGTAGACTGCTTTCCTTTGAATTTTTTTCTATCTTCAGCGAAGCTTGATTTGTTCGATCTACTTAATAGAATCTGCTTTGAATTTTGACCAAAGAGTATAGTGAGTGATGTCCAGTGCAAGTGGCTTCTAATCTTCATTATATTTCATACTTTATTTGAGGACTTTGTCTATTCATGTCTTGATTTTGTCTCTTGTAAGTAATAGACAAAGTGGCTCTGAGTAGATATACATAATAGATAACTTTGTCTTTTCAATTCTGTCAAAGACTATTGCAGGATTTTACTTCTTCTTCTGGTTTTTCTCTTATAAGTAACAAATGAATTGTGGAGTCATAGATAAATTTCTTCTTCTTTGTTGCTCATTAGATGATGTTCTCTTTGCAAACAAAATTTCTTTCATTTAGGAGAAGTAGCTTTGTCTATTGTAAGTGGTAGACGATCTTTATGGGCGGATAAAACTTCTTCATGATAGACAAAGTGCTTTCACCAGATGAAGCCTTCTTTTTATCAATAGAAGTGGCTTTGTCTGTTATAAGTAGCAGAAGATCCTTGTGGCATAGACAAAGATTCTTCATAGCAGAAAAAGTTACTTTCACCAGACATAGTCTTCTTTTCGTCAGCCAAAGTAGCTTTGTCTATTGTAAGCAGTAGACATTTCTTCTTGGTAGACAAGGCTCCTTCCTTGATAGCAAAAATGACTTTGTTTGTTATTTGTCTATTGAAATTAGTAGACTAAGTTGTAGGCCATAGACAAAGTCTTCAAAATAGTTCATCTGTTCATTTGTCTATTACAAGTGATAGACAAAGTTATGTCATGCAAACAAATTGTCCTTTTAGTCATTCCTATGATGGGTTGTCTGTTAGAAGTAACAGACGACTTGTTGAGGCATAGTTGACTTGCTTCTTCAGTGGTTGTCTGATGGTTTGCAAATGGCAGACAACCCTTGCAAGTGAAGGCAACAGATAAGGTTGTTCTTTTGTGGCTGCTCTGCCACTCCTACTTCAGCTTCTATATTTTTTGTAGAGATTGTAGACAAGTTCCTTGGTCTGTTCATTTTGCGGATGAGCTTTATATGAGAGACAAATGCTCGAGTATTTTAACTCCATTTTAGCTTCTTCATTTGTCTGATTTTAGCTCAGTTTCATCTCTTGCTTCTACAAACTAAATTTATCTATTTCTTACGGATAAGGATTGATTATAACCAGTTCTTTTGACTTATCTGTGGAATGATTTGTCTAAATCTTCCTGAGATAGATGTTGTTTGACATTGACTTTATCTATAGACAATTTGCTTAATCACTCATTGAGGCTTGAACTTCATAGCTAAAGATTTACTTGATAGCTTCTTTTCAAAGTTTCAGTGTCATTCTTTCTGATCATTTTTATCTTCTTTTCTGTCAATGGAGTTTTCTTTTCGATGTGTTCTCTTTATGCTCTGTCCACTCCATTTGAGTTGTTTCCCTATATGCTCATATCTATTTCTACAATGCTTGGGAACACACTTGTCAGTGCCACACATGTTCACTCATATGTTGTTACTCATCATCAAAACCTAGCTATTTGCCATATGCACTGTTTGGTTCAAAATTCTCCCCCTTTTTGATGATGACAAAACATTTAAGTGTAATACCTTTTGAGTGAATAGAAGTACTCATTAATGTGAATGCACATGAAATTTAAGTATGGATAAATGTAATATGGCTCTCCTTGACTTAGTGCACAGTTTGCTTGTTTAGCTTCTCCTAGGTGTGTTATTTTTAATTTTTTGCTTATGTGGCTCGACTCCCCCTTAGTAGGTACCATAATTAATCTTTACTCTGTATTGTTCTATTCACTCATTGCATTATATTTCTCCCCCTTTTTATCATAATCAAAAAGATGAATGACATTCAAATAGTATGGAAAAGCTGCAAATTGAGAACTTTATCAAAGGATGTATACTTCATTGATTTTCAAAGTAAATTTACAAGATCAAAGTAGAAAGATATAGACAAAATCAAAATACAGTGTATTTAGCAGTCTAAACATTTTCCTTAGGTTGTACATTTCTTTCCTTATAATTGACAACCTTGAGTCAAAGTTTAAATTCAGGATCTATCAAATATGGATAAGGAAGAAGTTTATCTTCAACATTGGCTTTAGCATTAGCTGCTATCCTTCTTTTGTATAAAGTGTGACTTATGGGAATGGGGTTAATCTGTTTGTAATTTTTTGAGGGTTTATCAACTTTTGAAAGTTTAGAAATTGATTTCTTGGTTTTAGTGATTGGAATTTTGAATCTTGAGGAAGGAGGAGGATTGGGTAAACTAAGAAGAGGAGGTGAGATATTGGAGGAGGAAACTGTTAGGATGGACGGCGAAGTCCTAGATTTTATGGAGACAGTTCCTTCAGGTTCAATTACTCTTATCCTTTCAAAATAATCTAGATTATTAAATTTGGCAAAGGGTGGAGGTAAATTAGCAAAATATGCATTGATCTGAAAAATATGCATTGATCTGCATGAAACTGCATTGTCGATATATATCATGTGGGAGATAGGATAGATTAGGATCTGATGCATCAAGAACAATGCGAGGTGATGCTCTCAAAATTGTCTTAACAAATAAGGATTTGTTTGTTAGAGGAGGAATTGGTGTGGACGATGATGGTCCCTGAAAATTTACTATGAAGTTATCAACAAATTCATGTATATTTAGAAGATCAAGATTGAAGTTTTTAGCGAAAGGCCTTTTAATGAGATCAACATTAAGTTTTATGAATTTAGGGTCATCAAAGTGTGGGAATGGAAGATCCAAATAGCTAAAGCTTGCCTTTTGAGCTTTCAATTTAGAGGAAGCACATTTATTTATCTTTTGTTTATGTGAAATTTCTTCTTTTGTTAATCTTATCTTTTTACTACGTTTTTTGGTGGTGGAATAGAGATATCAGGAGATACAAATTTTCTAGGACCTTTTGTGAAAGTGAGATAGTATTTTTCTAGGAAATGTAGAGGTGCTTTTACTTTTTTAGCAGTAGTGAATTTCCTAGTTCTACTAATGGAATGATGAGGATGAGTGGTTCTGTGGGAGATACTAAATGAGAAGTGAGTGTTTTTCTTTAAGGTGATTTTTATGTTTTTATAAATTTGTGCAAGTGGTATTTCTGAATGAGAGAGTGCTTCAGCTGAATTAGATGGAGATGAATGTGAGGAAGATGTAGAACTTGAAGAGTTGTGAGTTTTGTGAGTAGAAAGGGAAGTTGAGGAATGGGTACTCCTAATTTGTGAAATGGATCTGGTTATGTAGACTAGAGAGAATTTTGTAGAGGGTTGAGATGATTGTGTTTGATCTATGATGGATTTGGGTAAGGAAATTCGAGTGTCTAGTTTTTGATCTAATGAATCCATCCAAATCTTCAGAGCTGAAATGAATGTTTCAAAACGGATAAGTCTTCTTTCTAGGTCATGTGGAATGGGTTGAGTTGGTGAAGATGAGGGGGTTGGTCTGAATGACTTTGGACAGTGAGGTGGAGATGGTTTAGCTGCTGCCTCTACTTCTGTTGCTACTAAGCTTGAATGTGCATGTTCCTCTTGTTGATCCCCTGATCTTCCTTCTTCATTTCTTATCCTTTCTACTGCAGGATCTTCATTTTCTATTCTTACACTTTCTTCAGCAGAGAGATAATCTTGTATCAGCTCATCTATCATTTCAGTCACAAAATTTTCAGAGAAATCTTCTCTATTTAGTTCATCATTTTGTATATATGAGTTGACACTTTCTGCTATTGTTGAGGGAACTTCTTCCCTTTCTTCTTGAACAGGTCCAACCCTTTCTTCTTCTTCTTCTTCTCTAAGTCTTTTTCCTACCTTCCTTGCTCTCTCAGTGACCACTCCTTCTGATGAGATGGATATCCCCATTTTTTTTAGTGTTGCCTTATTAATCATGTTTGAATACTTGAATTCTTCTGGTACTTCATGTGATAGATTCACCTCTGCCTTTCTGAATATTTTGGTCATTGCCATTCCATAAGGTGGAGGAAATCTTGATGATGATTTTACTTGATGAAGTTGTTCAGATATGTGTTTGGCTAGATCTAGCTTCTTCTTGTATTTCAGTGCCCACAGAGTCCTTGCATTCCTTTTTGAAATATTATCCCTACTTCCAATTTTGGGAATACATTGTTACTTAGGATATTGTGAGCAAGTCTCAGATTTACATCAAGATTATTAAGGTTGAGACTTTTTATATCGTCCCTAATGGTTGTCTCTGTTAGCTGTGAAAATAGCTCTTTCCTAGGTGTTGGCCACTCAAAAGTCTGCATTTCAATCATGGAGAGATTTAAGCATTCTCTGATGCTTTTAGAGGACATGTCGATTTCCTTATGCCCAATCCAGGACTTCTTTAGTTTAGGATCATAGTTGCAAAGAAGTATTTTCATAATGCTTCATATTAGTTGCAGCTTCATCTGCATCATATCACACTCCTTTCTTGGGGTTACATTTTGTTTCATCAAATTTAACTTGTATAAACTCTTCAACAACCTGTATTCTCTTAATGTATACTTTAAATGCTCTACTGTTAGAAGAGTAACCGAGAAAGATAGCTTCATCACTTTTTGGATCAAACTTTCCAAGGTTATCTTTCCTATTGTTCAGTACATAGCATGAGTATCCAAAGGAATGAAAATATGAGATATTTGGTTTCCTTCTTTCCCAAAGCTCATATGGGGTTTTCTTTAAGATTGCTCTTATGGTAACCCTATTCAGTACATGGCAAGCTGTACTAACTGCTTCTCTTTAGAATCTTTTGGACAACTTACTCTCATTCAACATGTTCCTTACCATTTTCTGAATTGTCTAATTCTTTCTTTCCACAACTCCATTTCGTTGAGGAATTCTTGGAGATGAGAAACTATAGTGAATTCCTTTCTCATCATAAAAGTCAATGAATTTTCTGTTCTCAAATTCACCACCATGATCATAACGAATAAATACAATCAACATTTATTTCTCATTTTGAACTAGCTTTGAAAATGTATAAAATATTGAAAATGCTCTGTCTTTGCTAGTGATGAGAATCACTCATGTAAATCTAGAGTAGTCATCCACTATCACATATACATATCTTTTTCCTCGAAGGGTGACAACATCTGATGGTCCAAATAGATCTATATGTAATAGTTCCAGAGGTCTGGATGTAGATAGCTCATTTTTAGGATGGAAGGATACTTTGGTCTATTTTGACAATTGACAAGATTTGCATATTTGATTTTTGTCATAGTTTAGTTTTGGTAGATCAATCACAAGATCCTTTTTCCAAAATGATCTGATGTTTGACATGTTGATATGTCCCATCCTTTTATGGCAAACTCATGGTTCATCTTTGAATGTAATTAAGTATTTTCCAACAATATCATCTAGCTGTACTAGATAAATATTTTAATAGCTTTTTTTGCTAAATAGTAGATCATTGTCTATACTAAATACATTACATGCAAATGGTACAAACACAACTTTGTGACCCTTGTCACATAATTGACTGATACTTAGCAAATTATGCTTGAGTCCTTCCACATATAATACATTCTCTATGCATGCATTGAATTAACCATAAATTTTACGTCTCTTTGATGAGGCCTTTGTCATTGTCCCTGAATACAACTATTCCTCTATTTATTTGCTTTAATTCTTTGAACAACTTCTTGTTGCTTATTGTATGTCTCAACTAGCTACTATCCATGAACCAAGTATTGCCAGACATAGCTTTGAGACTTACCTACATTCAAAGCAAATTTTCTTCTTACCTCTTTGGTATCCAAGTATTGGGTCCAATGGTATTAGTGGAATTCTGTGTGCTAGAAGTTTTGTGCATAATCCATGGGTTTCCATCTCATTTTTGTACATTTTGCTTGCATCTTTTTAGCATAATAATTATACGCTTTATGTCCAATTTTGTTGCAGAAATAGCAAGTATTTAGAACCTTGCTAGATGCACTATATTCCATTGGTTTCTTTACCCAAGAATGACCCATGAACCTTCTAATGTTTGGATGATTTTCTCTTTCTTCTATGAGGTTCACTCCCTTTGACCATGAAGTAAATTTTTGTTAGTTTTCATTATCTGACAGTTCACAACCAAGTCCCATTTTGCTAGTTTGATTAGTCATTCTCATGAACTTGGCCACAGATTCTCTTGGACTGGAGAATTTACTCAACATATTGTTTAATATTTCTATCTCCTTCAAATTTCCAATCTCTTTTTGTAGAGATAGATTTCTTTCTACGAGTATAGAATTTACTTTGACAATTGCATCAAAGTGTCTTTCTTTTTAGTGAGTTTCTGGCTAAGTGATTCAAACTCATTGAAGAAGCAGTTGTATGATTATTGTAACTCCTCAAACTTTTTGCATGTGACACAAGTGTTATTTAAGCTTGAAGAGTCAGAACTACAAGAGTAGTAAGAGCTTACCTCAGTCTCCAGCTCTATTGTGCATTGCTCTTTGACGGTGATTTGATTTAATTGATTCATTCTCCATCTGAGTCAGGCAGCATATTCTTGTGAAGTGTGTAACTTCATTATCACCTTTCTGGCTTGAGCTTGTCCTTAATGAGTCTTCATCATTCACGTACTTTCCTCTGGCTTGGTTTCTTGAAGACTTCTTAAAGTGTTTCTTTTCCTTTCTTTCGTCGTTCTTATTCATATTTACTTTTTCTTCATTGGAACACTCAAGAGACATGTGTCAAATCCCTCCATATCTATAGCATATGGGGAGAACCTTCTTTCTTTCAGCCATTTTCTTATGTTGTCTAGGCTGTCTCCTTGAGGTGTTGCCTCTACTGCTTCTTGCAAATTTTCTGAAGTTTCTGACTAACATGACCATATCATCTTCAGATTGTGACACCAAGTCACTACTACTCTCCTTGGTCACTTTGACAGCCATACTTTTCTTTAGATTTGTTGGCTCCTCTCTTATTTTTGATCATCTCGTGTGACATCAGTGAGGTGATGAGATCATCCACTAGAAGAGTATTCAAGTCCTTCGCTTCTTCTATCGCTTTGATCTTCTGGTTCTAGGATTCTGGTAGAGCCCTCAGTATCTTCATTACCTATTTAGAATTAGTGACTTCATTTTCCAATCCTTTCAAAGCATTGGTAACTTTAGAAAAATGAGCATACAGTTCTGATATGCTTCTCCCTTCTTTCATCCTAAAGTATTATACTTCTCCTATTAACATATTCCTTCTTGTTCTTTTGACCTATGAGGATCCTTCATATATAGACATTAATTTATCCCAAATATCTTTTGTAGTAGTGCAAGAGGATACTCTATCAAACTTAGATGAGGATAGTCCAAAAAATAAATAGTTCATATCCTTTACATTATTTTGAACTGACGTATCTTCCTCTTTAGTCCATGCATCTACTTCAATAGTGGGAAGAGTGATTCCAACTATATTAGCCTTCCAAGACTCCATATCATTGGTTATAATGAGTTGCTTCATCCTTATCTTCTAATAAGCGAAGTTGGTTCCATTAAATAGGGGTGGCCGGGTAGACGAATGCCCCTTGGCGAATATCTGTAAAGAGGATGATGGGTTTGCCATTAGATCACTATAAGTGTCTATATATTTTGCTTTGATACCACTTGTTGGTCCTGAAGATTAGGTAAAAACCCAAGAGGGGAGGGGTGAATTGGGTACTTAAAAATATTGCTTTACCTCTTTAGGATTAAACTTTCCTCAAGTAATCAGTTCAAATCACTCAATCAATCAATGCACAAATAAATTAGGCATGGGGATTTTTATAGTGGTTTGAGTAAACACTCTACTCCACTCTTCCAAGAATACTCTTCTCTAAGTGTCTTGGGTTCCTCTATTCCAAGAACACTCTTCTAGATTTCAGCTCTAGGGGGCATGATCACAATGCTCCCAACACTCTTCTAGATTCTAGCTTTAGGGGGCATAAAAAATAGCTCTTGTTTGTAGTTAGACAGTCACAACTCTTCTTGAGTCTAGTCTCAACCACTAGCTCAAGAGACTTACAATGAATATCAAAAGTTAAAGCACAAATACTTCTCAATAAGCACAGAGGAAACTTTCTGAAGATTAAATGCTAAAGTAAATGATCATCCTGAAAGGTGGTTGGGAGCCTTCAAAGAGAGTTGAGGAAGGTCTAAATGCAAGGCTCTCATCTTTTGAAAGATTGTAGAAGGTTTTTGGCTTTGATCAGTAAATGCTTTCAAGAGAGTGCTAAACATTTTCCTTAATACTTCTCTGTTCTTCTTGTTCCAACAAGGCTTTATTTATAACTACTTTGAATTCCATTCGTTAGTGGTATGTGAGCTCCATTAAATGACGAAAGACCATTCTGATTATCACATTTGAATTTTCTAACTTTTGCTTAATCCTCATCTGCTGAAATGTTTGTAGTGCTAACTTTGAAGAAGATGATTTTTAGATTCTTAATAAGCATTGATCAAGGATTTACTACAATGGCTGATTCTCTCATCAATATAGAAAGGGTGTCATCAATGCTGGATGAAGACTAATAGTTCAGCTTGTCTACTGCTCATCTTTGCTTATGATAGCCAAAGTACCTGTCCAACTGTTCATCAGATAAAGTCCCTTTGTCTTCCAGTTTATCTATAGTAAGTAGCAGACAAATTCAGTTATTGTAGATAAATAGTCATCTCAACACGTCATTTGTTGGTTTGTCCATTCCACATAATAGATAAATCATGATGTCATAGACAAATCATCTTTCTAGTACTTCATTTGATTGGTTGTTTATTGTAAGTAATAGAAGGATTCGTTGGAGCATAGACAAATTTTCTTCAGCTCTTTGTCTATTGGATTATCTATTATAAGTAACAGATGAATCATTGAGGTGTAGATGAATTATCCTTTTGTCTGTTGGATTGTTTGTTGTAGATAGTAGATGAGTTCAGAGGTACAGACAAACCCCACTGTTCTGCCAGACGAACTTCACTACTCTGCTAGATGACCTTCATTTCTCTGCCTTTGTTTGTTCTCAACAGACCATCATTGGCTTGACTATTGCTTACTTATGATAATCAAAGTCTGTTATATATGTATGCTACTTTACATTTGTCAGATATAATCTCCACTTTGACAGACGAATGGAAAACTTAATTAATTTGAACTTTGTCTATGACTGTACTTCATTTTTTGCTTTTGCACTTGCCCATGTCTTTTCAGTCAGATTGACGCCTTGGAATAAATTTTCTATGCTCATTTTTCATAAGGCTTGCTACTTGATTCTACATACTAAAAGCTTGGCAACAACCATTAGTATATAATCTTTAATCAAGTTTTGATTGTAATCGAAACTATGCATTTATACTAACATGTTTTTCTTGTCTTACAGGACTCTTATTGGAGGTTATTCAAGAAATTGATTTGGCTATGACCCAAACAGATAGATAGATAGACACACAGACACACACAAATTGTTTCTACTAGCAAAAGTATAAGCTCATTGTAACTTCAAGGAGTGCATAAAGCTTAAAGACCTTCATTAGGTCATCAACATATCTTTCACACTCCCATTTATTCTGAGCTATCATCAAGGCCTAGCTATCTTGCCACTGAATTCATATAAAATGTGCCATCCTAATCTTAAACATGTATTTGCAATATATGGGTTTACAAGCATGCAACTCTTATACATAGGAAATCAGTTTTAATGCAACCAACAGTCTTGTTGCAAATAACAAATTTTATAAAAATAATTCCAACAAAAAAGTTTCATTGCAAAGTTATTGAGATAAAAGTTTAAAAACAAAAAGTAATTTTCATTGCATATTACATACCATATGCAATAATTTTTTTAAAATGCCTATCATAAATAACAAATTAATATTATTTACTAATAAATCAAGAATAGTTATTTTGGATGGTTCTAGATCATGTAAAATTAAGAAATTTAATTAAGTTATTAAAAAGTTATAATATGATAAATGTGAAAATATGCCATTATTGCTTGTTATTTTCTCATATCATGATGGAAGGTCCACCTCTGTAGGTTCACTTAAACCCACAACAAATACATAAACTGTGAAGCAAGGCAGAAATAACAACACCTCATAGTGCTTTTCCTTATATTAGTGACATGAATCCTAGTGTCACTGAAATAAAACATAATTCAATAAGTAGTGGAAAATAATAATAAAATGATAATGAAATAATTAACTTACAAAAGAAATTAATATTCCAAAATACAAATATATGAAGAGGTAATATTAGTCATACATAAAAGAATATTAACACAAATAAAATTGATTTATTATTAAAAGAAAATAATACTTTTATTAATCATCTTCTAAAACCTCATTTTCATCTATTCACTACTATCTTTTGCATTCCCATTTTCATAACCAAATTCCATGTACAAAAAAGAAGGTGGGAAGTCAAGGGTTGAGGTTGAGAGAGTGAGAGCTTAGAAAGAGACCATCAATTCCCAAAATGTCCAAGATCCTTGTTCTATTTCTTAAAACCTTATTTATAGGATAGAGTAGTTATACCTCTAACTACGATGTCACATGCTAATATACCATTGGCTAAGTAACTGATACTATGGATCAATGTATCTCATAATCCACAACTAATTACAAGCTAGTAGAGAGGTTAAGTACAACCCATACCCAACATTTATCAAACTTGACGTGCATCTACATCATTGCAACCCCTTTTAAACCAACCTCATCCTCAAGGTTGGGAAGAAATATGAAGACAACAAATAGTGTCTATAGGAAACATGAAAGGGAAGAACCATATGTAACTATCTTCAAAGGAAAAGAAATGTGGACTATTCACGTCCAGTTGGCCACTCTACCTAGATTCTGAGTCCACCTCATGAACCCATCATCCATGTTAATGGTTATCTTACAACTCATATCTTCTATAGTGTTAGAGGTATGATCTATTCACCATAGATAATCAATCCACATTGGTCATGGTTGAGGTCATAGGATCCACATAAAATTCAGGGCTTATGAACTATATAAAGGTTGGTATCATTGTAGTTCTCCTATTCCTTGGTTGGATTCTCCTAATACACTAACTGGGTGGGTTCATTCTCATGTAATTTGGTAAAGGCTAAATCCTCTTCATTTTGGGGTGGTTCCTAACTAGGTGGGTTAATTGAAAATTGGTTAATAAGCTTTTTGTTCACCTACTTAGCATGATCCATCATGACCTCTAAGGATTGAAGTTCCAAAAATACCACAACCTCTTTTAAGATTTGCTACTTAAGGCCACCCAACTACAAAGCCAAGAGAATCTTTCCTAAATGTCCTAATCTATCATTAAAGTCATGAGATAATGCTTGAATTTCCACTCTATATTGTTAGACAAAATTACTATGAACTAATTTATATATGGTGGTGGTTCATGTCTTAAGCCTCTTAATTCTAAGAAAAATTTAGGAAAATACCATTTGGATTTAAGGAGAATCACCCACTGGTGTGATGCCACTACTTTCTTAACCTTATCTAGCACACTACATAGCCAATTTTACATCCAAATAAGAGAAGACTGATAAAGCAAAACAAAAGAAAACCTAAGATTGTTATGTGTTAATTTCAAAGTACAAATCATATAACTAAATCTACCAAGATTACATAAAAACTGTACATCAAAAGAGTATATGCTAAAAAGATATGTATTCAAATGACTTCAATAGTTCATAAAAATGCACATTTCTTGTACACTAAATATAGGCTAAGAACTCTTGGCATGTTTTCTTCATCCTCATTTGCATTTCTTTAAGGTATTCCTTTCATCATAATAAATCATGAGCTTTGGGCTCAATAAGGAAGCAATATAAGACAGTTTTAGGTTATTACTTGCTTTGGTGAAAACTCTTCCAACAATAAGAGGGAGTCGAGATGGATTTGAATGAAGTGGAACAAATTTCAAAACAATCAGTCAAATTAGTTGATTGCAGCTATTAAAAGAGGACCTTTAGGCCTTTTGTTGGCCAAAACTATGTGTTTGGAATCATTTCGCATTAATTAGTTATGAAAAAAAAGATCAAAATCATTTACTGCAATGTGATCCATCCTCATATCACATTCTCATATGCGTACATATACCATGCAATTATCGATGCTCTTATATTAAGATTTAACCTGCAATATCATGGCTACAACACTTTTTCATAAATCATGATAGACATTTCATATACACTAATCAATAGCCTTTACCAAGCTTAGTTAAGCCTTACACTTGTACTTGTCCATGGCCTAAATCTTTGCTCTTTTATACAGTCATATATGTCCATATTATGTCATGCTTTATGTATTTTCATGCTTTAGACCAAATTCATAAATCACTTGGCAACAAATACATGTTTCAAGAATCATTTCCAATGTAAATAAGGAATCCATAATTTAATTCAAAGCATAAATCATCTAAAAGAAATAAAACAAGAAAGGAATGATTTAAAAACAATTTAAAAAACCATAAGATATAGCTTACTTATACTCTTCTTTTTCCTTCTTTCCTTTCTCTTTCTTTTCTTTTCCGTCCTTTTCTTCTTTCTTGTTCTTTTTCATTTCTAGCAACTCAGCTCATGTGAGCTCATGGTTATCCCAATTGTCCTTTGAGGATAGTTGGCATGTCATCCATATACTTTATGAAACATCATCATGTCACTTGTGTACTTATAAAACACCTCACTATGTAAAAATTCTAAAATTCAACATTTTAAGATTTCATGCACATGCACAGACCTAAACCATGGACCTTTATCCTAAATTTGTGGATGCTTTTCCTATTAAAAGCTTTCTATTTTGCAAAACTACTAACATTTTAGTTGTTGATTATGAGATGATGAGTACCCTTGAGATGTAGCACAAATTAATAAGTCAATTAGATGGCAATTCCATACTCCGATACCACTAAATCTACGAATCAATGAAGATAGAACTAGGGTCATTACTTAGAGCTCCCACTCTAATGATTAGGTAAAAAACTACGTAAAGAGGTGTAGAGGAACTAAGAGGTTGTGTAGGAGATGAAGAAGGCTTGGTTAAGGATACTGTTGGCCCCAAAATGCTCTAATACGTAGGGTGTATGGCCAAATATGAATCCAAGTATGATGGGGAAAGCAAATGGGATGTGCAAGTGCAGAAAATAGAATATAGTGGAAGCACACAAGTACAATAAGAACACAAGGAATCGTAGTGGTTTGGACCCCCTTGGCACCTACTCCACTCTCCAAAGTTTCCACAACCTTGGGTTCCACTAAACTGTGTGGAATCACACAACCCTTGGTTTCCCAAGCTAACAAGGAACTCCACACAATTTGGTTTTACCAAGCTCACCAATAACTCTTACAATGTTGTTTTTCCTCAAAGCTTGCCAACAAACTCAAACAAACTGGTTTCTAAAGCTTACCAGTAACTCCCCCTAGTTTTTAAAGCTAAACAAAAACTCAACACTACAAATATAAGTGTATAAAAATTGCCTCTAATCAAGCCTCAATGTACATAGGTTTAAGCTCTAAAAAAGATAAACATTAAAGCACAATACGATGATTTCATTCTCTTCTGAAATGTTGGAGTGAATGCATGTTGGAGACTTGAGTATCTTGTGATTAGTCCATGTTAAACTTACTCAAGAATCTTCTAATTCTTCATTGGAACCTCTATTTATAAGTTCCAAAAATGTTCTAGCCGTTGCACCTTCTTTTGGTAAGTTTTAAACAATTTTAAGTTGCATTTTAAACACTCCACGCAAATTGCCTCGTTTTGCAACTTGAGAGTATCTAAAGTTAAACTTCAGAGATTTCGAAGGTCGGGTGCTTGTTAGTTATCATTGCTTTGTATATTCTAAAATGTTAACATTCCCAACCCTTACCAATGAATATATTTTCCAGAACCTTTGAAGCCAAGTTTAGATGTTCTCAAGTCTCTTTGAACATTGTTCTTCCCAATGACTATGTTTTCACCTCTGAAGCTTCTGTCTCTCATCTGAAGCAACTCTGAAGGATGTCTAAAGCTTCTATCTTCTCTTCTGAAGCAACTCAGAAGTTTCTTTGAAGCTAAAGCTTCCTTTCAAACTTTAAGCGCGTCCCACTTTTGACCTCTAAAGCATCCTTTGAAACTTTGAATGCTTCCTTTGGAACTTCCTCTTCTTTTTGAACATACTCTAAAGCTTCTTCCTTCTTTTGAACATCCTCTAAAGCTTCCCTCTGAATTCAGAATGCTCCTTTGAAACTTTTAGATGTATCTTCTAAAATTTTGAAGCTTCCTCTGAAGCCTTTGAAAGCCTCTATGAACATTGTTGCATCACGTCTGAAGCTTCTTCTGAATCCATAAATCTTAATAACACATCATTTGCTTAATTCAAGTTATTAAGAATTTTTGTTAATCATCAAAACCAAACCCTTAGGATGAATAGATATATGAATATCAAATTGGATCTTCCTCAACTTTCCTCTTACTTGAGTAACTTATCTATTGCATTGGCATTGATGAGTGGATTTCATTCACTCATAAGATACGTTTTTATACTTAGATATTTGTTATTCTTATGCAATTGTGTTAT
>JAYJMB010019305.1:14385-42683 GCA_036873735.1 Pouteria campechiana
TAGAGGAAGTAAACATGGACCACAGAAGTCCATCGAATTCACTGGAACCAAGTTTATACAACACAATATGGACAAAGAAAGTAACAGAAGAAGCACCCAAAGGTGATAGAGGTTTGTCATGAAAGATATTAGTCTCATGTTAAAGTTGACAGATGAAGTACTTTATGCTAATAGAGAAAGAAATAAAGGTTAATTGAGATTTTTGCAATGGTAATATTTGGGCCTACTTATAACGATAGAGGAAGCAACAGAGGAATGGACAAAGCGTTGTCATCCCAATAATCATTTCATATGGATTTTCAAAAAGGTGTTTCAATGATTATTTCTTAACAATCTTCCTCCAAATAGTCAAGAATTTTTCTAAAACTTATAAATACAAGTTTTATCAAGAAAAAAAGATTTTTTGAGCTACTAACATTACATTTGCAAGAGAATTAAAAAGCTTCCAAATGCATTTATTCCACTGTGCCTCAAAAATTTCAAGGTATATCAAATCTAACTCATGAGGAGTTTGAAACACCTTGCTTTCATTTAGTAATCTTTACTTTTAAACTTTACTTTGCATACATTTAAGCCTAGAAGAGACATTCCTATGTACATATTTATTTTTGTTTGAGTTTTGAGATTTTTGCTATAAATGAAGGGTTATCCTTATAACATTATTATATTATAAGAGTTCTCTAGTAAGCTCGGTAAAACAAGATAACATTGTTATGAGTTTATTAGTGATCTCAGAGAAACCAAGGGATGCGTTATGCTATGATGGATGGACAAAAGAATCTAAGATTAAGATACCTTGAGAATAAAGTTGTATTGAGTTGACTGAACTACTACACTTTTTGTGTACTTTTTGTGTGTTTAGTTGTATGCTTTCATTGTTATCTTTTTATTAGTCTTGCATATTTATTTAGTTTTCTAATCTTGCTTTATTTTATGCTTTGCTTTACACCATATTTTTGGTACCAACAGATACTTTATTTATTAAAGTTTTTTTCTATTCTCTTCCACAAAAGTTTGTTTTCTACTTTGATAAAAAAAAATTAATTTCACTTCTTCCTTACTTATAAATCATTATCAAGAAGAAATTAAAAAATGATGATATCGACCATCACAGAACAAAGGATTATATTGCTAAGTTAGTTGGGCAAAATTAGAAATGCAAGAGTTTATGTAATCAATAGTGTATTAAAGAAAATTTTTAGCCACGAAAGATGTGGTAGTTTACATCGAAATTGAAAATGCCACTAAAACTACTAGCAAACAACTGCGTAATCAACATTTGGGTTATCCAAATTGAGATAGCAGAAGGCTAGCTTCGTTAATAGAAACAAGACCAATATATTCTTTTTCTCATTATCATTTAAATTTCAACTATTTCTTTTTATTTTCAATTTAAAAATTTTATCTATTTTATTTTGGTGTTTTTGTTTCAATGGAAAAGAAAGATAAAGAGGCCCATGTGAAAAAATAAAAATAAAAAAACTCAAATTTCTCTCCTTTAAGTCTGATATGATATTTAATTATTTATAACTAATTTACTTTCTCATAATTTTATTTGTATTTTTTAATAAAACTTATTTATTTTCTTTTTACCCTGCTAAAATTATTTCCTATTTTACCAACATTAGTATCTATCTTTTTCCAATGTTTTACTTGCCTTATTTTTGGACTTTTTTTAAAAAAAAAAATCTGAAACCCGGAACACTTTTTATTTTTAATCAAAATTCGATATCTTATTGCATCAACTTTTCTCTTTTTCCTCTATTCCCTTGATATATCACCTTTTCCCCCCTTTTCATATCTTTTCTAAATTCCTAAATAGAGCCAAAAAAATTAAGAAATTGAAAAGAAAATAATATAATGATACAGAGAATAATGTTAATCATTAAGTAAATAGAGACCAACTAAATAATTTTTTTAAAAAATTAAGCAGTGATTAAAAATAGAATTACTAGCATAGTTTATGTTTGATAATATATATATATATATATAGACGGAATTTTTTTGTTTTCATCCAACCAATGAATATCAGCGACTCTCCTCCATCTTTATCCGCAATCATGGCACACAGCCAAGAAGCCATGTTCACAAACACGAAGAATGTTGGATCTTGACGTTAAAGCTCGTGTCCTTTCACTGATGAAAATGCAGCAGCAGCACCCATGTCACACCAACCTGACAGGGCAGCCCACAATGATGAACATCTCTTTCCTCCATCTAAAAAGCTTTATCTACCGTCTGAAGACGAAGATGAATTCTTTCTTCGTTCCCATCAGATATCTCCTTCTGGCCCATCCATCAGATCAGACGAGATGAGATGAAAGAAAGGGCAAGAGAGAGAGCGAGACGGAGGTAGCTAGATAGATGGATGATGGTGACAGACAGCCACCTTTTCTGCCACAGCCGCAACATCCATCTGCGAGTGGAATGCAGCATCCCGCAAGGGCAGGAGGCATATGTGGACGATTCATGGCCCACCTGTCGGACTACACAATATTGGTGAAATCATACCTACCTTTACAAGCATTAATTCTCCAACAAGTACCTATACCATAACCATCTCCAAAGATACAGACAAACATATAAATACATCAAACCAGTCGATCACACTCCCACGCAACACGTTCCATTCTCCATCTATTTCTACCATGGCATTCTACAAGTGGTTATTTTCAAAGTCACTAGACTTACTACTGGATAGATTACAAAGTGGGTGGGTTTGGATGTATTGAATAGAAAGCTGTGTTTGGTTTCATCTAAAAAGGGAAGTTAAAAAAGAGAAAATGTAAAAAAAAAAAAGAAGAAGAAGAAAGAAAGAAAGTGGATGACCTTAACATTACACATGATTTCACGCATAATGATTATATATTTTTTCCATTGATATTTTTCTATTCCTAATGATTTTATTTTTTATTATTATCCATTTCACTAATTTTATTTTATTAAAACATTTATCTTTCCTGTTTTGTCATTTCATTGCTGATATCATCCTGTATTTCGTTGAGACCCCCTGCAGTGCATTTTTGAACATTTCCTATCCTCTCCCACCATCTAATTAACCACCAGAGAATTTAGTTGATGGCTGTTCAGTGGAATAGATTTGATTGGAATTGGATTGAACGGAAGGAAAATATGTTGCTGGTAATCTAAGTTAAAATAAATAAAAAGTAATAACTAAAAAAATAATAATAATAAAAACAGAAATAAGTTTACTAGAAGAAGAATATGACAAACTTAAGAGTTGGGAATTGAAATTTTCCATCGAAGAACAGCCCCCGCTATGATTACTTTTGGTAGCTTGATTGGTCATATGGAAAAGGGGAAAAAAAAAGAAGATGTTAACAGTTGAGGAGGAGATGGTGTTAATGTAAATGAAAAGGCTTTTTAACAAAAAAAGAGACATAATATTAATGATTGAAATAGCAGAAACGTTGGAGTAATTAGGCGTGGAAATCGAAACATCTTCATAAATTTTCAACCAACTGGCATGCCATGATATGATATAGTGGAGTTTGAAATGGAAGGACGGGAAAAAAAATAAAACCTAGCGAGAGCAGTGGAGTCATCAATCTGTCTCGCGTTTGTACGTGTACTTCTAGTTGGTCTGTGGCGTATGAATGGTGAAACATCACATCTCTAGAGTACCGAGCATCTAATAAGCCATGCGTGCATGACAATAACAATAGAAAGAAAAGGGTTGAGTCACCAACACATGGACAGTGTGCAATATGCTTAGACGCATTATTAATATAGTATACTCCTAAAAAGGTAGGAATATTAAAAAGAGGTAAAGAGAAAAGGCAGACATTGGGTGGGGATCTTGGGGTGCGGTAAGCGAGAGATATGTGGCCCGTGCATGTGTGTTCAAAGGGCGGGAAACACAACATAAGCTAGTGGGTAAAGGAGAAGCTATAATCTTTCTATAATATATTGCATCTATCAATTAATGCTTACTTTGGGTTTAGCCCATTGCAGCTTTTCTAGGTTGGGTTAGCTCATCCAATGCTCCTAATATACAGGCAACTTAGTTTGTCTAATAAAGATGTTATCCATCTGATTTTATTAATTTAATGTATCTTAGTATTTGGTTTCTAGTCATGCATTTTATTGCCTAAAGTTAAAGGTTCAAATCATTCAATCTATGAAGAAAAGGAATGTGATAGGCTACAAAAAACACAGTTATAATGCATAGATTTATATGAAAAATTCTAAATCTTTACAAAAAATCAAAGGCAAAGTAAGAGAAATTCATTGTCTAAAAGTAATAATGCATAGATTTATATGAAAAAGTCTAAATCTTTACGAAAAATCAAAGGCAAAGTAAGAGACTGTCTAAAAGATGAGTACAACAAAAACAAAAACGGGAGAGAAAGCTGGATTGCTACTAAACTAACTATGCATACCGCCATAGCAAAATACATCATATGCATATGTATATGTAGTTAAAACCTAGCGGCCCGATCTCTATGAAAAACCATTTTTGTGGCATCGTGATTTCTTTGAGTTGGACCAGACAGAATTCGGGTCACTGTACTCTAACACCATCATTATCAATTTACGCTTCTTCTTGATGTTTATATGGTCTGAATCAGAAAGATGTGTGCCATGTGTTTGGATTTAAATCGTGACGAGGTTGCCCTTCATCGTTGGTTTGTCAACCCTAATAATGAAGGAAAAAAAGGCAAACGTTAGGAAGACAAAAAGTGATGCAGATTGCTAAAAGTAGGGGGACCACTGCCCGAATTGCCTACCCAAAACTGGTTTTGGCAGGAGTCTAAAAAAACCAAGGATTTGGGGTTTCATCCACGTTGTCTGGATTTGTTTATGTGAACAGCTTTCGGTCAATTTCTCTGAATATGCTCAAGACAATAATAATACGAGAAGTCTGATTTATCTATGATAAGTCAAAACAGAATGCACTTTACCATATGCTAATTTTGATTTGAAGTGAACAGTGGTTTATCCGAGCTACATTGATGGAAAGAAACTGTAATCTTGAAGCTAAAATCATGAATTCTTTACATTGGTCCGTGAATGCGGTGCATGTGGATGCACCATCCTGTTGTTACCCCCTAAGCAAGACTTATCTGAATGATCTAAATTATTTGACATGTGACTTCCATAATAATAAATCCAATTATTTCAATATTATCTATATTTTAAATTTATTTATTTATTTTCCTTTTCTTTACATTCAATCCATCATCCCCATGAGTGCAGTATCATTACTCCCAAAGGCCGCTAAGTAATCATTAGAGATGTGCTTGGATGAGCTTTTCATACCACGTAAGAGCCAAAAGTGTATTTTTTTTTTCAGTCGTATTATGTCTACTTGTCTTTTTCTCTTTATTGCATACTTTTTCATCTGAAATGTTTATCCAGTTTATTATTATTTTTTTATTTGATGCCATTTTGACATCTTCATGCACCTTTTTTGAACATTTTTTTTCTTTCTGTCACCAGGGTAAATATATACACATAACATGAAAGTACACAATCAGCTCAGAATCAAAGTGTCGACTAGAAAATAACCAATCTCAAAAGGCATCAGATACCTTCAAAAGGGAGAGATCATTCAAAACAACGGTTCGGATCACTCAATTAGAACTGGCCCCAGCATTGCGCAATGTATACACGTGCAGCAAAGGAAAGAAGAGGATGGTAAGGGGAGACAAGGCCTTGCAAGGAACGGAGCAAAACACGTAGATAGAGGTGCTTCGGAAATCACGTGTCGGACGAGACGGTCTAAGATACTCGAAAGACCGGCGCACGTGTGTCGGCGTGTGAGGTGGTGGGGGGCGACAATGCGCTTCTCCCCCACCTCGGCGCAAAATAGAGGCAACCCGCGTGCGCGGGGGCACCGTACATGTGTCCGTACTATCTCACTTCACGCAGCGTGGGCTTATGCCCCCTTTTATTTATTTTATTTCCCCTTGGAATTAGCTTATTCTCTGATGTGGGTCCCACCTTTGTAATTGGACGTCCCTGATGCGGCCATCTTTTCCATTTGCACTGTCAGTGGTTTGTGCAGTGCATTTGTTTTGATATGGGCATCGCCTGAGCCGGGGAATTATCAAATCAAAAGCACAGATAAAGGGGCTGTTTGGAAAATTGGATGCCCAACTTTTTAACATTCTCCACAATTCCATTTTTTAAAATTAATTATTATTTATTTTTTGTTAAGAAGTCAATGTATTTTATTTTTATTATTCATTAACATCATTTTTTCCTAGGGCTATCCGTAAGATACTGTCTTGTCTTCTCTTGCCATAAATCAACTAAGTTCGCCTGGTTTTGCAAAATGCATCTTGTAGGTTAAGAGATTATGCGAGACTTATCTACTGACCTAGGTGATATAGGGTTAAAGATATTTGATTTGCCAAGCCAAGGTCATACTCACAAGATATTGTCTACTCTGATTGCAAATCGATTGTGCTTGCATGAATTTTCAAAACACATCTTACGGGTCAGGAGACTACGCGAATATGAGGTGATCAAAGACATATTTGAAGGCCAATAGTATGCTAAAAGAAATCACTTCTATTGCATGCGACATGAGAACAGGTTCAAGTGGCGGTCCATGGGTAAAAATCAGTCCATTAGCTGATAATATACTATTGTTTTTGCCATGCTTAAGTCGCATTCCAGGAACAGGTTGCTTTGTTTCTGTTCCAAGCATAAAAAGAAGTCAGCTGCTCCATGATGGTACATACATCTTCATAATCCCATCTTTTTTGCCACACTTCACCAGCCACTCCTACTGTTGTTTTCTCCCTTGAATTCGTCGATGCGTTTATAAGAAAATGGTAGGTCCACGCAATTACCATGATCGATTCCACATAATTCCAATAATGCCTAAGGGAAGTCCAAATATTCGAAACTGGAGAATGGTGTGATTCATGTCCAGTTTTATTTTTGACCTGGAGTGAGGTGGTTCTGAAATACTAGACAGGCATCCCTTTTTTATTTCCATCACTAAACTTGAGCTACAAACAGGTAGTTACTTCGATTTTTCTGATGGATTAGTAGAATCTTTCAAGCCTTTGTTGAATCCCTGTATATCTGGGTTATACCAGGTTAAGGTCATCCTAAATCTAATACTATTTATCTTCTAAAATTTGGGTTAGCTTTGGGTCAATAAAGTGATTTTATCTCTTTTATATACGCATTTTGATTTATTTAAAATACTAATTAACTATACTAAATTTGCTTATAAAGAATAAATTTTGATCTAGTAATTTTAAAAAATAAATATGTAAGGATTAATATATTAAAGGGAAGCTTAAAATAATATGGCTTTCAAAGGAAAGAAATAAAAATAATGTTGAATTTAAAAATTACACTCTTATTTAAAATGATTAGAGGTGGGTTTGTAATTTTACTTGAAATAATAGATAATAGATTAAAAATTAAATATATATTTTTTATTAAGTCATTAAAATGGCCTGGGTCAAGTTTAGTCAGGTTATAACAACCTTAACCCAATTCTAACGCTATTTTTAAATCAGATTGTATTTTTTAACAAAACCTAACTCGGTCAAAAATGTTGTCCCATGTTCCCAACCCTACCTAAAATCCGAGTCAGTACTGTTGGGGTTCAGGTTCAAAGCGCGCCTAATATATTCATTGATTTTGGAACTTCACCCAAAATACGGTGACTGATTCAGTTTAGCCCACATTCAGTGATCCAATTATCCCGAGCATCGAGTGCTTTTGGCTGTATATACAGCTTCCGCCGCAGTGCGAGGTTCGCCGGTAAACCATTTTTCAGCTGGACTAACTATTGTATTTGGTCGAAAGAACAACATCTATTCCTCTAAAAATGAGATACGAACACCAAGCATAAGTATTAAATCTGAATGTGGCTGGATCTGAGCATCCTTTTTCCTGTTGTGTCAATTCAGGGCTTGATTGGTAATGAATAAAAAGGAGATGAATTTCTTTTTCTTTCTTTTTTGTTTCACCTTTGTAATTGATATGACATTTGTATACCCTTATGTACCATTATTTTTACTTTTGATCACGGTCACCTATTTCCTTTTTTTTTTTTTATCTAAAAAGCCTATCTACCTTATTTTTATTTACTCATTTTCAATTATTATCCTTTCCTGCTACATTATTTTATCTGCTTTTTATAATTTTTTTGTTTTATAAATTTAACTTCTTACTCCATTTATCCTTTAAAGCAGATCCGCTTCAAAACATGGCATACACATGAAGTGGCACCTAGGGGGGTAAATCGGTCGGTTGACACAAATTGGGTCAAATTGTCAACCTAACCGTTTTAATCCTAATCCTAATTTTATTTTTAAAAACTTAAGTCAGCCCTAGAAAGATTGGTTTGGGTTGAGATTGAGTTCAAGTTAACGGCTAGAGTTGAAAAATTAGATTGATAGTTTTCATTATAGTTATTTTTTATTATAATTTATTTAAAATAAATATTTTAGATTATGTCCAATACGAAAGACATTAAGGATTTGTTGTAAACACTAAAATGCTAGAAAAAATGACAAAGTGCAGGAGGAAAATGGGTGGACAAGCAAAGGTAGCTCGGTTGGATTTTTGAGATTGGGTCGAGTTGGATTATTTTGCCAACCTAAATTTTCCATTTCCCCAGCTCAACCTAACCCATTTTAAAGTTGGGTTAATCCAAATTTTAATCCAATTTGGGTTGAAGGCAACCCAATTTACACCACTAGTGGCACCTGTTACAGATGCAATCAAATATACAGTTGAACAAAAATTGCTCTCTGAGTCGTCGATGGTAGTGGTGGTGAAGTCAGGGTAATTTAACAGTGGCAGGATAGGAGCTGACTACATTGCCGTTTTTGAAATGGAGCCACTCGCTGCAGAGTAAAGCACATGCATGGCTATCCAAATTCCAAAATGCCCAGACACATAAGCCTTTTGGTGGCAAAAAAACATGTAAGGTCCCAAGTAAAGCCATGCATGCACTAGATGCCAGATGCATTCAATCACATAGCCATGAAGGCTTTAGATTTTCTCTGTTTAGAAGCCCATGTAGAGTTGGATATAACAAAGGGTCGGCTCCTCCCTCTACAGAACACTGGAATGAATGCATTTGGTTTGTGGGGTTAATAGGCCTGGCTTATGGATCCGGGAATAGTATACAATTTTGCATTTGTTCTTGCGGATTTTTAATCCCCATTGAATCACCAAAAATCAAAATAATATCTAAATTTTAGAAGTCCTACTTTTATCTTTTAAAATATTGTCATTTCCAATATTACTTTTTAATTCTACAATTTTGCAGACCAATGAGAACTAAAATTACAAATTAAGAAACTTGGAAGGTTCTTAATCCCATGATAGGTAAAGTAATTAGAATTTTTTGCATTCCTTCCATTCAAATATACGAGGAAATGAAAAAGTATGTGTAACCATAACAAAGCTGCAGGTTTTTTAATGGGTAAAAACACTGTGGGCGAAATTGGTTAGAAGAAAAGGAAATTAAATAAAAGAAAATGGAAAATATAAGGGGTTTGTCATAATAATAGAGTTTTTTTTTCAAAAAATTCTTTTCTTTTTCAATTAACTAATCATGCCGTAAGATGTGTTCTGATAAGGGCTTTGAATGATGAGTTAGTAATTAATCTTAATAACTCACCAGTCGTAGATTTCATAAAGAGAGGAATTCTGGATCTCTTTTCTATCCATTATCCTCTTTACTCTTTTACTTAATTTCGTTTTTCACCTCCTTATCCTTCTGTCTTCTACCCTGGTGGTTGATGCTTCTTCTTCTTCTTTTTTTTCTTCTTTTCTTGCATCCTCATTTGCGATTCTCACATGTAAGAATATCTCTCAAAGCATAAATTATATCCTCCTCCGCTAACAAGACAAGATGAAAATAAAGTCTTATAATATGTGTGAATAAAAAGGAAAGACAAGTAAAGGTTTAGGCCCCAGTACCAGATAAAAAGAAAACAGATTAAATAATCTAACAATCAACTCTAAATAAATCCAATTTCTAAACAGATTTGAGTTAAACTTAATTTTTTTCACCCAATTTTTAATTTAACCATGGGTTAGATTGATGCCTTCTCCTCAGCATCATGTTAACATGAAATGGGGATGCGGATTTTTAGCACGAATCTGTAGCATTGGAGAGGTCAACCCGGTCAAAGACTTTCCAATGCATCTCTGATCTTCTTTATCTTTTTCTCGAAATCCCTGAAATAGCTTCCTAAGAATGAATTGAAATAACAGCCACCGTTTCGTCACAAAGTGCAGCGTATGCAAGTCATCCCAAAAAGCAAGATGCGCCGAATCGCACCTGAAAGTGATGATTCCACCCGTCCTCTACAGTATTTAATGATCGGAGATACTGTAGCGGCGGAGAATCCGCCCATGCACATCACCGCAGCTTTTCTACTCCACCACACCTCCTCCAACCGCACAATCTTTCTCTCCAATCATCAGCCCACGACTACATCTAAACCGTTGAAATTTAATCCAACATCACGGATGTCATACCTGCTAAAACAAGATCAGACCCAATTTCTAATTCAACCAAATTCAGTACCAAATCGATGCAAAAGTTTGGCCCATTCATTAACGGATGATATTTAATCTTGAAAAAAAGTAAAGTGATTCAATGTTAGAATGCTGCACTTTCAGTGTGTACTTGTGCTGTGGGACGGTGATACCGTGGAGCAGGATGGTGTGTTAGTAGTACCACACAGTTATGGTGGTGTTGAGGTTTAGGGGAGATTATCAAGCTTCAAGCATCTGCAGAGTGGTATTTCCGGCATCCTAGACAAAAGGTCGGGCAGTCCTGTTTTTAGCAAATTCCACTCCAACGGGTGGAAAATCAAACCAGAAAAAGCCTCTCAGTTCGTTTTCTCGAGGAAATATGCATTGCAACTGAGAAACCAGCCTTACAGCGTCGAAGTATCCTACGAACCTGTTTGGATGGATGGAAAAGAAAAAGGAAGGAAAGAAGAGGAAAAGAAAACAATGTATCCTGTCCCAACATACAAAAATTTCAACTTACACGGCAGATTTCGAATGGGAGTCCGTAAAACCGATCTAAAACGGGCAGTTTCTTGGTAAGTATGCCTAAGCCCTGAGGTGAAGCATCCATACGAACCGCGTGAGTGTGATTATTCCTCGAAAGCATCCGAGCTCCGTTGGACTCGTAAATGGTTCGGTCAAAAATCACCTGTATTTTGATTTGGGCCAGCTTAATTTACATGTTTAAACACATAATCAAGAATTTCTTTCAATGACGTTGTTAATCTAGCTAGAATTCTTGTTATTATGCTTAATTAAATGGTCAAAACAACCATGGGTTACTTGGGTTGGTAAGACCTGTTTTATTGAACCTGGCAGTGAATTCAGTTTGGCTCTCGGGTTCTCATATTTGCATCTTAACTAGATTCATACCAACGACTCCCTTGGCTATACACGATAACATAAAATGAAAGTGTTAGATTATCAGTTATAAAGTAAATAAAATTAAAATAAATATATAATAATAAAAAATATAATAATACTATTAATAGAGCTCTGTTAGAAGCATGGCTTAAAAAACAATAAAATCATAAGATTGAGGTATGGAGTGTGGATTACTTTATTGCAACCATAAATAGAATTCTACGATAAAAATTTTGCTACGTAGTACTCTCGATGCCTGCTCACTTTAAGATTACGGGGGTGAAAAAGCCCTGTGGATGAGTAAGGCCTGCTCGTGTTAAGATTATGGGGGGCAAAAGCCCCGAAAATGCAAAGGAGATACAAAATTCATTTTTATTTCTATTTTTTTAATTAATATGATATTTAATTATTTATTATAATCAGATGATTAATATGCAAAATTCATTTTTATTACTATCTCTATTCAATAGAGATATTTAATTATTTATTACGATCTTACATCTTCCATTTAATTATATCTATATTTTTTAGGAGCGCTGGTGAACTGAATAAAAACCAACTCAATTTTTTACAAGTTACACTTTTTTGGCCTAAAGTGTAAGGTTGTTTCCACCTTCTTGACAGACATTTATTTTTAGGATATGTTTCCACCTTCAAACTAAGCCGATCCGCATAAATTATTTCAAAAAACCACTAAAAGACTTAACAAGTTAGTGTAACTTGACTTATTTTCATAGTTATATGTATATTTCACATAATTACATGATACATGTATTTATTCTTTTAAGTTTAAAGATTACTGAATATATTCTACTCGTAACCTTTAATAAATTACTAATTATCTCTACTTGTTATTTATGATGAGTGTAATAATCGAGATATTTTGTGAATACGAGGTCAGCAAGAAACGGGTTGAATTTTAAACTTTTATATTTATCGTTAATGATTTCTCATAAAAATAGTTTACAAATTTTAATTTATTTTGATTTTATTTTTTATAACATATTTTCTTTACTTGGAAAGAATATTCTTTACTCATACTTAGATTATATATAACTGAAATTATATAATTAGTTAATAATTCAATTAAACTTAAATATGAAAGAATCTATTTTGATCCGAAAACTAAACCTACTCGATTAAAAAAAAAAAGAGGGTAAGTTGGACCTCAAACGGAACCTACCTAAAAACATAGGATAAGATAAAATTTTTACATAAGACCGACCGAAACCGGACTCATATCCTTTTGTTCACTTTATAACCAGTAAACAGAGCTAACATGGTCATCTTTCTTCTCAAACCCCTTTTGACACATGGTCATTTTATTTTTCCTTTCACATTTCTCACAGCTACGGTAAACGTGGCATGAAGTCGGCCACTTACGCGTGCGAACCAATGCCATTCGACACGTGCGACTCGCATGAGTTGAAGGCGGAAAAGGATGGTTAGCATGAGGGGAGGGGAAGGGTCGACATTAAGTTATTAAAACATGCGCCGGCAAACCGTCTTCGCATTTAAAGCCTGTGATTTGACTCGCGCCCCCGTTCCACTCCCAACGTAAAACCGCTTTTGATCCCTGGCTCCGGGTCCCGGTAAGCGGTTTCAGGCGAAGGTGCTCCCGCAAAAGACAAACTCGCAGCGCTCGCTCCTTTCCAAACGTAAAAACACATCGCATTCGCTTTTTCCTGTTTCGAGCAGCAAAAAGCGCTTCTGCCCGCACTGTATCTCCCACCCCAAAAACGCCCGCTGGTTTTACCACCGGTATGGACCGGAGGCCCGTCGGTTTCCCGGGAATTCTCGACCCCGCAGCGCAGGAGTTCCGGCCACAGCAAAACCCATCTTCTTCTTTCGCTCTTCTCCAACCCCAAGTTTACCATCCTTACCCTCCTACCTCCGGGGTGGTGGGCGTGGCTTACCAGCAGCAGGCTCTACCGGCGCACGTCAGGCCGTCCCCGACGGCGGCTTCGACGCGGGCGGTTCTGCTGAGCTTGGTGCCGGCGCACGCTACGGAGGCGACTGTGAGGGCGGAAATGGAGGCGTTTGGAGGGGTGAGGGCGGTGCAGATGGAGAGGGCGGGGGAAGGGATGGTGACCGTTCATTTCTACGACGTGAGGGATGCACAGAAGGCGGTGGTTGAGATGCAGGAGCAGCACATGAGGCAGCAGAGCCGGCTGGGCCAGCACTTCTCGCTGGTGATGGGGAATTGGGGGAATTCGACGGTCTTGCCACTGTTGCCGGTGATGCCGATGCCTGGCGAGAGGGGTCTGGTGGGGGGTCAGGCCGTCTGGGCCCAGTTCGCCGTGCCGGCAATGGCGGCGGATATTCCGGATTCGCAGAATCAAGGGACGCTTGTGGTTTTTAATTTGGATGCGGATATCTCTTCCAGCGAAATTAAAGACATTTTCGAGGCTTTCGGTAGGGAGAAAATGGAGAAGTTGAGAGAAATAACCGCTCGCTTTGTGTTTTTGAGTCTGTTGCTTGTCTTTTTTTCCCATCCTTCTTTTTTCGTGTGGGTGTAATTGATTTTTTCCGTAATTTTTTGTGCATTTTCTTTTACCGGAAATTGCTCTCTTCTTCATTACTTGTCTTGAGTTTTGTTGGGATTTTGATTTTTAAGTGTTTAGTGGGGCTGAACCAGCAGTGTTTTGATTTTGGCGGTGGGGCTGTCTGCTTTTGGGGTTTAGTTAGGGTTTTTTTATTTTTCAGCAAAGCAGAAAACTGGGCATACCTGTGTCTCATCTCAAACTACCAATTTCTCTCCTTTCTCTTGTTGCTCGGGCAATTTGCCCTTTAATTATATCTGGGTTTGGTTGAATTTTACTTCTTTTGTGTTTTTCAGGTTTCCTTAGTTTCGGTTAACCTGTGTGTTTTGTTTTACTTTTCTGGGGTTTCAACTGGAGAACTAGTGCCTTCGTTTCTAATGAAACTTTGGATAGATAGTCGATGGATACATAGAGAGTAGAACTGCTGAATCCCTCTTTTTAATTCGTTGCCGTTGTTTGGGGGCATTGTCGGATGCACTTTTGCGGATTTTCTGATTTATGTAGTGGTGGGTGGGTGGTCATACTATTCTAACACCTGTTTTTTCCTTCTCGCTTCCATTCATCTAATCGCATCAGTATGGAATGTGGAATTCCTTTTTCCTTCACATGCATGCTCATGCGAGCTTACTCCCTACTTTCTTTCTTGCTTTTTCTGTTTCTCTTCTGAATTCTATCTGTTTTCTTTTTGTTGCCAGGGCCTGTCAAGGAATTGAGGGAGACGCCACTGAAGAGGCAGCATCGGTTCGTGGAATTCTACGACGTCAGAGACGCAGCTAGGGCTCTATCAGAGATGAATGGTAAGGAAATTCACGGAAAGCGCCTCGTCGTGGAATTCAGCCGCCCAGGCGGGCAGGTGAAAAGGTTCTCCATGGGTGCCGCTGCCTCATCGCCATCGTCGAATTACAAGACTAACGGCAACAGCTATTACAGGAGAAATGTTAATTACCCACCACCGCCACCTCCGCCATTGCCGTCACCACCACCATTGCCGCCAAGGCTATACGGTCATTCTTCAGAAGCTTCACAACATCTGCCACACGCTGTCTACCACGCTAAGCATTCCATTCTCCGCAGGGGGAGTGTTCCCTCGGCAGCGTCTTCAGGCAGCAGCAGCAAAACTGCAATTCAAGCTGAGCAAGACCATCCATCGAGGAATCCAAGGATGAACACCAAGTGCATGCCGTCACAACCGAAACCATCATCGTCAGCCATCCGCCGATCTTCGATGTCGAAGATCAACCATCAGAGGAGACAAGCCGAAGCCCATTATCTCTTCAAGGAAGAGGCCGCTGAAGAGACAAGAACGACGGTAATGATAAAGAACATACCCAACAAGTACAGGTGGGCCACTTTCAAGTCTCTTTTATTGTATTGTGTGAAATCTCATTGGAATATTAGACTCCTCTTTCCTGATTTTGGGTTTTCCTTGCTTCTGTTGGTGCAGTCAGAAACTGCTGTTGAACATGCTTGACAACCACTGCATCCATTGCAACGAGCAGATCGCAGCAGGAGACGACGACGAACCAATTTCTGCCTACGACTTCGTGTACCTCCCCATTGATTTCACGTAAGTCATTCATCAGGGAATCAAAGGAGAGAAAGAGAGTGAATACACGAGATAACATGGAGGATTTCATTTGTTTTTGGTGTTTTCTTTCGTGGGGTTTTGTGGAATTGAATAAAAACATGTTTGGACTAGGAACAAGTGCAATGTGGGGTATGGGTTCGTGAATTTAACGTCTCCCAAGGCGGCATGGAGACTTTACAAATCTTTCCACTCGCAGCCGTGGGAGGTTTTCAACTCCAGGAAGATCTGCCAAATCACTTACGCTCGATTGCAGGTCCTTTTCTATCCATCTAACTCTTGGAATCCCATCCTCCTTTCCGTTTCTTTTTCCTTTCCGTTTCTTTTTCTCGCTCCCATGGCCTTATTTCGGATGGCCGGATTGTATTTCTTTTAAATCTTTTTCTATAGGGTTTGGATGTACTGAAAGAGCATTTCAAGAGTTCCAAGTTTGCATGCGACACGGACGAGTATTTGCCCGTTGTCTTCTCCCCACCTCGAGATGGGAAGCAGCTGACGGAGCCAGTTGCAATTGGTGGGGTGACCGCCAAGGCAAGGAAGACCGCAGCTGGGCCAAGCAGGAGTAAAAAGAAGTCGGAGCAGCAGCAAATGGATGGTGGGGATTCATCCACGACCACGACGTCGAATCAGATCGAAGGTGGCAATGACGAGGATGAAGAAGCGGAGGACAACGATGAGGAAGGCAGTGAGGTTGGTGAGGATGCAGCTCGGCTTCACGAAGTGATGTTGAGCAGCTGCTCGTTAAGCAATGAAGCTCAGCAGCAGCCCAAGGCAGCAATGAGCTGTGCTCAGGTCAGCTAAGCGAATTTCTCTCTTCTCTCTCTCTCTCTCTCTCTCTCTCTACATGTGTGTATCTGAGATGAGATTTTTTTTCTTTTCTTTATTATTTATTCAAAATTTCAACATGCATTTACATATATCGAGGATTTTTGATGATGGGTTTTTACACATCGGGAAGATATAGGCATCTCGCATCTCTGTACTGACCTTTGTACTCTCTCTCTCTCTCTCTCTCTCTCTCTCTCTCTCTCAGAGAGGCCATGTAAATGAGACTGACCCACTTCCCTAACTGGCCGTCTCATGGGCGCAAATGACATCGATTGGTTCATCACAACTGTCTCGAAACCTGCTGTTGCATTGGCACCTGCTTCTCCCGGTGCTTGTTAGCGCCGCCCGCGCTGTCTTGCTATAATGCGCTTGTGCTGGTGCATGCATGGCCAACCTCGCGCATTTATGCATTCAATTCAAGTGTGCTTTTCCGCATTTTGCTTCGTTTGCTACCAATGGTGTGGGTAGAAAAAGCTGGTTTTGCTCGTGGTCTTTGGTTTGCCTTTTTTATAATATATATAAAATATTTGCTAAATGTAGTTTTTTTTATTAATAGTTCATTGGAAATTGTGGGGGAATGCGTGGTTTGCATCCCTTGAAATTCGGGCAATAAATCGGTAATTTAAGGTGGTCTATTTGCTGTCGCCTAATCAATGTTTTGATTATTTGAATGTGGGGGAAGAAGCTAATTTTTGTGTTTGTTTTCCCTCTAAGTTTTCAATAGATTTTTGGGGTTTTGCTAGATAAATTTTTTGTGCAAAGGTTATGAGTCCATCCATTATCTCCACCTAACATATGGCATTGGTGTGCCCCCAACCCTCCTTTTTCGTTTTAATTTTAAATTTTCCTGTTGCAATATGAAGATCTTGTAACCCCATAAGGTTTTCGATTAGGCCTTCCATTATTATCGTACCAGACTATTGTATGAGTGAAAACGGCTAATTGTTCAACTATCTGCATAAAATGCGAGAAATTCATTAACAGGAATACGAAGGGAAGTTCCTGTGCATGATGTTAAGCTCTCTAGGGAATTGCTCATTAGGGAAGGAGAGGTATGAATTTGTTAATTGCACGCCACAATCTTCTTTTTTATTCAGTAAGTGTCATGAAGAAACTGGGTATATGCCATGCAAGTCAATTTTAGGATGGTTTCATTAGATAAGACCTCTATGGCTTGTGGAACTAAGACTTTGTTTGTTTGGCTACCAATATGATGTTGGCGATTGTTTGCACGTCCTAGTCTTCATCCATAGGAGAGAATAAACAGAAGTGAAATGGCTTGGATTGTTTTAATTTGCATGATTTATCAGCTTTGCTGTAATATATGTAGGTCTCATTGCATGTGAAATCATATGGACCGCGTGTATTAGACTTTGGGGATGACAGCAATATTAACCATTTGGGAGTTGGCCCCCAGTGTCTCTTATGATTGGCTCTAATAAGCGAATTTTGTATGGCTTGGAAAAGCTTGAGTGGTTTGATGACTCGGTTTGCAAGTTGTACTTGGGTCTAAATCCAAGAAATCCAAACTTCGGGCTTGAATAGTCTGGACTACCATGGCAATGTTCAACCCTGGATCAGGTAGGGACTGCAATGGCAGAGAATCTGAGGATGTCAAGGGGTTATGTATCTTTCATATGCTTGGATAACAACTATTTATAGTTCATATGATTTATCTTGGCCATATATTAAAAAAAAATTAAAACGAAAAGTAAGTGAAGAATGAAAGTGGAAAGAAGAAACCGAGAAAAAGGCAAAAAGAGACCAAAATGTTTGGGGATAAGAAAAAAGACAAGAAGAGGAGAAAAAGGTGGAATTTAAAAAAGGAGAAAGAGAAGAATTTTTAAAAAGGGAGAGTGAAGTTAAGAAAGAAAAAGAAAAGGGTAGATGTGATATGATGAGGTAAGAGTAATGATTGAAAATAAAGTAAATAAAAAATAAATTAAATATTTCTTAGATGGAAAAAATGGGTTACGACAATTGATATTTTATGTAATGATAAGAAAATAAATTATCTAAGAGGATGGAGTAGATAAATCCTATGTCCATTAAAAGAGTGGGTGAGAAAGTTAAAAGAAGTATTTATCCCTTTTGCTTATTTACTCTCAATACATATACATGTGAATTTATACGGCTATCTTGGATTGATTGAAGTTGAAGTTTTTTTATGCTGTTTGCTGTTGCCGGGTTTCTACTTAGAAATCTTTCGTGGTATTGGGGATTTTTCATTGATCTTGTTGGTAGGCTCTACTAATAAAATTATAAATTTTTTAGATTTTTTGGTAAGCAACAGTAATAATATGTAATATGTAGTCAAATTTTGAAAGAATTCAGCTTGCAACAAATGGAAGACCATATTTAGTTTTGAAGTGCATGGTCCATGCTTGAAAAAACATTGATTAGAAGCTCCAACTATCAGCTTCCAAACAAGCTGGTAGAACTTTTGGCATAAATTAATTCTCAATTTGCCACAAAGGGCAAAAGTGCTGTAAAATTGGAAATGTGTAATTGTTAGGAGTGGATAAGTGATAATATAAAATAAGAGAGAAGGTTTTGAAACTTCCAAGCCAAACACAATTGACTATTCAAATGCAGTACAATTGCTTATTTAGTCTATTTATTTGTAGTATCTCTCCATTTAACAGCTACAAAATTTTGTGGTAAGATAATAAATCCAATAAACATGAGCTTGTAAACTGACTATTCGTTAGGGTGCAACTTGGGTTGGGTTAGGGGGAGCTGGTGTCGAATCTAACTTCAATCCTATTTCTGAAACATCAACCCTAACTTTGACTTAGCCTTATTTTTAAAATCTTAACCTAAACTCTATCCCTACAAAATATGGTTTACTAAAATTTGATATGTTAACAGACTCAAATAGAGGATAAAAACGTAAAACTAGCAAGTTAAGTAAGCCAGGAATTGAATTTAAGTTGCCTGTGCAATTAAAACGTCTTTAGTTAGATGCTCTTAGGTGCGTTCCTCTCTTATCTTTATAAAAGCTTTTGGGTCTGAAAAAAACTAATTTTATATGTATATTTAGGTGTGCTTAACAGAAAATACTGTAATGTAATTATTTAATTACATGCAAGCATCCTTCTTACTTGATCCCCTCTTATCCCTTTCTATTTTCCGCATTCTATTAACCGTATGTTAATAATTCAATAAAATATAAGTTGGGGTATACCGATGACATTCAAGCCCTCTCTGGTAACGAAGAATGGTTGCCTTTATCAGTTTTTCTTGTTTTCTACTTCTTTTAATCGATATGATATTTTACCTACCTTTAGATCTTTACTTTTAGTTATTATCTATTGTCTTTTTAAAAACAGGTTATGTTTTCTTATCATCATTCATTTTGTTTTTAGCTATTACTTGTTATCCTATTACAATTTCCCCTCCACTTTTCCTTCTACTTTTCCCTTTTAATTTACCATCTAGGTGTGATTTTCAATTTGGTGGGGCTTCTGTTGAGTGCTCAGGAGAGAGGGAAGGGGAGTGGCAGAATGGGTGGTAAGGAGGCCAACTTACAATATGTATGTACAAGTGTAAGGAATGTAAGTTTAATTAAAAAAATTCTGTCCACCCTTTAAATTCACGTCAGGATTGGGTTCCATTCAACCCAAACTCAACCCTAAATCTGAAATGCTGATTCGATGCTGTTGTGTAGTCTTTGACCCAACACCGTCTCCTTCTCCCTGCTGCATGAAAAATTCCAATCTCCTTAATCATGTGTTTGGTCGATAGAAGATTGCAAGGGCAGCTGCATGTGACACATGACTTCGAGCTTGCAAATGCATACTGCTCGCATCATATACGTGCGTTATCTCATGGAACAAGCACACTGAATTTGCTGGACAATGTCAAATGGTCCACATAGAATGATATTAATGCCCCCAAAAAATCGTTTTTCGTTGGTCCTTGATCCTTATCAAGCGGACTTGATGTACAACTCTACTCACCGTGTGATTGGGTAAATATCAAAATAGCCCCAGAAAAGCTTATAATTGTGGAAAGGGGGCTTTCTCAAAATAATACAAATTAATAAATTCGTGAGTTATTTCTGCTCCTAAACTCGGGCGCATGTTAGCAACGGGATTGTCTGGAGGAGAAGGACCAGAAATGTCCGGATTTTTGGATGATTCCCACGAGCAACGAAGCATGGGAAGTGGAGGCTCGGTTTTCCACGCGCCCCAAAAAGAGAAACTGAAAATTTAAAAAAAGCCTGGACCAATCACGATCGTCGGCTGCTGACAGCTCGGCGGATTCCGCCACGTTAGGGATCTGTGACGTGGCGCTCTCCCGCCCTTCCTCGCTGTCCGTCAGCCCCCTCGACCTTTCAGTGTTTCCTTGCCACGTCAGCATGCGTGTTGCTTCCCTCCGAAAGATTTACGCGCAGAACCCCATTTAATGTTGCTGCTGCTGCTGCGTTGCACTGTTCGGCTTTAGCTGCACCGCCTCAGCTGGGCTGGCCCTGGCCCTGGCCCTGTTATCTCCCGCTCCTACTTTCTCTCTTCCTACCTTTGATGTGACAGCAGTAGACACGTTATCCAATGAAATTTGGCCACGTCATCAGGTAGCTTGGCTTGTAGGATGCTTGTATGAGGCTACAACCTCGTATCGTTGGTGTCAATGATGACAGCTACAGCTGTGTTGACCCATCACGCCTGTCAAATGCATTTAAACCGTACACGTGGCTACCAGGGTTGCGTGGCCCCTGTTACGATTGAAGAAAAGGGTATTTTTGGGTCATCTAAGAAATAAATAAAATGAATTTAATATCCATGCTTGGAGTGTGGAATCAATCATTGGCATAGAAATTAAATCTCCATGATAATAACGCCGTGGAATGCATCATTTCCCTTTTTCTTATTATTGGTCTGATAAAAAGGTGGTTATTTCATGGCCACGGACGATGTTCATGGGTTCGAGCGTTTCAACGAGAATGGTTGACACGAATGTTGGGCCCTTTTTCTCGACTCGGCCTTACTGTACTTCTCTGAGCTTATTCTTGGTGTTATCAAACTCCTAGCGGAAGTGTTGATGTTTTTTAAAACTTGGTTTGGGTTAACCAAAAACCAACCCAAACAACTCAAATTTTAAATGGCTTAGGTTGATAGTTTTTAGGTTTTTGGGTAATGTAATTAGGGTCCCACCCGAGTCTAATTGTAGTATAGTTTAGTTGGAGTTAAAGATATAACCCACACCAAATAACTTAAAATCCAAATTAAGCCACCATAATCCAAATGACCCAAGATTCATAACTTATTTCCTAATCTAAATAATCTAAAATTTTTAATAACTCAATAGGTCAAATAATTTAATTATTTTTAGATGAGTTAAAATAAAATAATAATATAAAATTATATCTTAGACTAACTCTAAATGTATTAAAGTAATAATTAAATTGATCATACTTTCTACGTTGAATTATATTTTAGAATAAATTATACAATTTAATTTTTAATTTAAAATAGTTCTTGAATAACATTGTCTTATATGTTAATTATGATTATGTTCAAAAATTAATATTTTGAATGATTATTTATGATATCATGTGGTCAATATTTTAAATTTTGCTAACATTTTTATAGTTAACTATGCAGATGATAAATATATTCAATAAAATAATATTAATAAATTTTATTTAAAGTTATAATACAAATATAATAATTATTAATTTGAATTGCCTACCTGAATTGTCAATCTAGATGATCAATCTAATTTGTATTTTGCAAAATTTGTTTTTTTTAGTTTAAGGTTTTAAAAAATGAATTATGGTTCGATGTTTTTTTAATTTCGATTAGGATTGAGTTTATCTGCCTAATCTTTACAATTCAGGTTGGCTCACGGATGAGAAGGGAGTCTTTAACTGGAGGCAAAGAAGTGAAACCTACTATTTTGACAATATGGGAGCCGAAATTCACTGTGACTGACTAACATCATGAGTGGCAGTGGGCAACTTGTGATTTTTATATGGTAGACTGGCAGCCATTCCCCTCACAACAAGGCTACAGGAGTTGCCTAAAATTAGACTAATTTATACCATTTTAGCTCTGATGGACCTTGGGCTAGAATGATCCAATCCCTGACAAGGCCTTTCGGTCTATGTTTATTCTCCATCAAGTGCCTAAGTCTACTGGCTGGACGTTGTGCCATAGCAGTCTGTGCAATATACTTCTCACAATCACACGATTTCATTTCCCATCTAAGAAAATGAACCCAACATCTAATGGGGCTTCAAAAGGGATCCCAACCCAGCCCTGGCAGTAGTGCTGACCACACATCAGGTTTTAAGGGCTGCATAATCAGGCTGCTAGAAATCTCTTTTTCAATAGGAAATTTGTACAAACATGTACCTCTGCTTGGTGGTCTAAACAGTTTGGACGAATTCAACAATTATACCCAAAAACCATGTTCTAAAATAGTTCGGCTGAGGCATGCGAAGTTTTATAGAAAAGCTGCTGTAAAATCCCAGCTCAACCATTAAATATGGTTAAAACTACTGACTTTTCATTGGCTTATTTACAACTTCCAGAGTGCATGCTCTCAAATCATGCTCCATATCTCGTCATTGGTCATGAGTGCATTAACTATTTACCCGCAGTTTCATGCAAGGGTACCTATTCGAAAAATGCTTCTTGCAAGAGAGCTAGATGACTAGCTGTTTAATGAACCATTAAGGTGCATTACCAACAAAATAGGGGGAACAAAGAGAAAGTCTGTATCTCCATCATTGGACTAGATTTATTGATCCACGTACATTTTCATGAAAAGGTCTACATATATAGTAGCATTAGCTTAGGAGGCAAATTCATGCACATCAGAAGACATGACATTATAGTAACTACAGAATATATGCAAGTAGTCTCTTAAAACTCATCCACCGGGTGAGAGGCTACTATCTGAGGGTTTGGAGATGTCTTGATGGGATAAGATGCATCCATTGCAATACCACATGATCCTTCTTTTGCAGGGATTCCACGTCTAATCCTAATGTAGCCTCTCTCCCCCCACTCTGCTCCCCAGGAATTCTTCACTATCCAGTATTTGGTCCCATCCACTGTTGTTCCATAGCCCACGATCGCCACACCGTGGTTCAAGTCTGTGCCGCAATATCCATCGAAAACGCCCTGCCGCCACAGCAGCTTAGTTTGAAAGAAAAAGAAGAGTGAAGTGCAATGTCATCTTTCAGTCTAGGTGGTCCATCAACACTTGGATTATGGTTGGTTAAGGTGTCCGTAGGGTGTTCATCCATGAGGAAGTGTTCGGGTAGTGGGAAATGAAAGGGACAGGGAAATGTGAATGTAAATGATGTTAATACGATGAAAAATGATGTTGAAACAAAGTGAGTGAAGACAAATCAGATAGAAAATAATGATGAGAAAAAAAAGTAAGGTTTTCCGGAGAGATAAGATAAATAAGTATACACCAATTTATTGTTTATGTTTGAATTGTATTTTATCAGCATTTTTCATGTACAAGAATAGTGACTAAGTACTTACCTCATTATAAAATTGGAAGTCTTCACCGCCGGCATCTATGGCCACTGAGACGGGTTGATTTGCTACAGCTCTGAGCAATGCATCCTCATCATTTTCAGGAACTGTTTCATGCCCGTCAATCACCACTACATGAGATTTCTCCTGCAGAGACCAAGAAGTGCTATTCAGTTACATATAGACATACATGCATTTACGTCACAAAAATGAAATAGCCAATAGCAAGCACCTTTGATACATTGCATGTTCCATCTTCACCCATGTAAGGATAGTTTTGCTCCGTTGTTATCCCTTTATTCCTGGCGATATACTCAAATGCGGCTTCCATTAAACCTCCTTCGCACCCTTCATTTTCCTTGGTATCGCAGTCAACAAGCTCCTGCTCCGATAATGATATTAGTTTCTTGGTTTTGATTTGATTTATTCCCTCAACAGCAACAACCGTAGAAAATGCCCAGCAGCTACCTGCCATGTCAATTAGCAAGAAAACAGCTTTATGAATGTCAGGAAAACCCATCTTGCACAACATGGAAATTACCTTTTTTGGTATAAATTAATGAACTACTAAGAGTCCAGTGCTTTGAATTGGAGTGGAAATTTCATGCAATATTTTTTGGAAGAATCATTCCGCTTCTGATTTTTCTTTTTCATAAGCTACGAAGTTCTAGTAGTAGTGGTTGGATCTCTTAGAAAATATTAGCAGTACGTAAGGTCTTACCGCATTGTCCTTGATCCTTAATATTGGTAACAGCTCCTTTCTGTCTCCAATCAATGGATGGCGGGACAACTGTCACGTTCTCATATATGAATCTGCCTGTCCCACTCCGTCTCCCACGGAACATCCTATGATGGTTGATTTTTGATCCCGCATACGCCTTTCTGAATTCATGATTCGTCATGTCTCCAAACTTATTCAGCTTAAGCTTATAGGGCGCTTTCTTCTTATTGAATGAATGGATGTACTTGACGTTCTCTTTGAAGACGTTGAAACGCTTGTGTTTCTCACTGATGTCCCGAGAAACAGTATGATGACTTCGCCATCTCTCGTACAAGTCCCACAAGCTTTCCTGTGACTCAAGATCTTTCTCATGAAAGCTGAAGCTATCCACACTAGCGAAAAAGAGAACCAGGGAAAGTCCTAACAAGAGAACGGACTTCATTGTTCCTAGAGAAGATAAACAAAGGAGAAACGAATATAGAGAGAAGTCTAGAGAGATGGGAATCTCTTAATAGAGGAAGCTGATTTATAGTGTGAAAAAACAGAATTCGGCGACAGGGATTAAATGCAGATGTTGATAGTTGCTTGGGAGGGAGAACAAGTAGCAGACAGAAAGTGTTGGATGTGAATGAGTTGATATACCGTTCTCTATCTTTGATCTTTGTTGTGGATTGGCAGAGAAATGGGCCATCCATTTATATAGCTCATAAAGCTAGTGTAATCCACGTAAGCGACAAGATGGTACGCAAAATGTGAGGTGGGATTGAGAGATGCCTGTAAGAAAAAAGCGAAAAGCAATGGGGGAGTTCTCCAAATCAACAGCTGTCAAACTACCCAAGTTTCCCTCTCAGTTTGTTTCCACATGCTTTAATGCATAGCTTCAGCCACTTGAACACAAGTTAAGATTCAACCATGACAGCAGTCCCCAAAAGCCTTCATCTAGGTTTGCAATTCGTCCGGCTGTTGGAAATTCCTTCAAACTATCAGATCTAAAACCTCCCACTAACTTGATTTTGTTCCCACATGCTTTATTTAATGCCTAGTTTCAGCAGCTTGAAGCCCAAATTAAGAGACAAGGAGAAAAGCGATCGAGAAATCATGCAGTTAATAGGCAAGAAAGTGTAGATTGTTGTTGTGGGGCATCTACATTTGGACAGTTGTATCGGAGTTTTAGCTGGAATTGTTGGCTAATCATCCATGTCACGCCCTTCTGGAAGTGCATCGAAGTCCATGATACAAGGGAAAGAGGGCTATAACGGCAGGCAAACAATTTTGGGGGGCTGTCGTTTTGTAGAAATATCGAAGACCATGTCCATGCCAAACACGCAATGGACGTCCGTCGTCTGTTAGGAGCTGATGAAGTTGGTTAGGTCGTTAGAGGTCTCTTATCACCTGACTTCACTCCAGGGCGTCCTGATCTTGATCTTGGTTGTTGGATAAGAGATTCATCCTATCCCTCTATTTCATGAGTCTTATTAGTAACGGCAGTTCTAAAGTAAATAAAGATAAAATAAATAAATTAAAAAAATAGTAAAGATAATTAACAATTTATTTAATATAAAAAAGTAAAATTATTAAAAATAATTAAATATCATACAAAAAAAAAAGAGAAGACTCTTAGATTACTTAGCTTTTACTTTTACAAGATGTATCAAAATGCACCAGATGGCAGTGTGATGAATTAGTGATTCAACTACCAGATTCGGTTTTGTTTGGGTGAAGAGTGATTTTGGCAAGAGGTCTAGTAGGGACTTCTGACATTATAACTAATTTCGAAAACCTTTTTTTTGGCCCTTATTATTGTCTATATTTCATTATATTCAATATTTTTTTCTTAAATTTTCATCAGAAAGCTCATTTTACTGATGTGATCTCATATTTCGTTCACTTATTCTAAACATATTTTTCTAAAACATTTCATCAAGTACACCTTATCTAAACAACCCTTTTTATGCTCAAAGTATCTTGTCATGGTACAGCATTTACGTATTTGATTTTTGAAGTTATAATAAATCAACAGCATTTGATTATTGGATAAGAGTCATCAACCTATCTGAACCCCAATATTTTGTGGGTAAGAAAGATTTTGGATTGCATGTCAGAATTATTTTTAATTATCATAATAATAATGAATGATCTATGTCACGCCAATTAGTTAAATAGGTCACATATGGCTGATCTTCCTTTGGTAGGAAACAGCTTAGGATGATGAATTTACTAAAAAATAGGTTAAGATTGAAATAATGGGCTGAGCTGTGTTGGAGACTTGGAGTTGTCCTAAGCCTGTCGTATCGACAAATCCAACAACGGCCCTGCTCAATGCCACTCGCCTATAGGCCCAAATTGACATTGAAAGTGTACCCATGAAGCCCGTCCTACATCGGTAGCTCCACCTCCTGGCAAGAATAGATCCCCAAAGCCGCAAAAGCCAAAAGCCAGGGGTTTCGAAGAAGAGACTGAGAAAGGGGAAGAGAGAGAGGAAGGAGAAAATGGTGAAAGTGGCGACTTACTTCGGGATGACGCTGGCCGCTTTCGTGTTCTGGCAATCGATGGATAAAGTCCATGTCTGGATCGCCCTCCACCAAGACGAGAAAGTATGCCTTTCCACCTCTCTCTCTCTCTCTCTCTCTCTCTCTCTCTCTCTCTCTTCCTGTTCTGATGCTTTTGTTCCATCAATTTTAGCATTTCCTTTCCCATCTGTGGGATTTTGTTTTGGGTCTGTTGTTATGCGCTTGTCAGTTTAAACCCACGAAGGCATTTGGCTGAATTTGATTGATTGGCATTTATACGAAATGTTCATAAATGTAGCTTTGGGGGGTTTTATTAACTCACTCTTTAATTTTAGCCTACGAAGGGATTTATTTCAATTGATTGGGATCGATGCGCATTTTTCATCTAGAGTGCTTCAGGTCGTATCGGCGGCTTCGTTCACGAACTGTTATCCGTTCTGGAGTCTGGGCTGATGGACTGGTGGTCGTTGTTTTGATGGCTGGTTGAGTTGGGTTTTGCTGAAAGGTGGTCGCCAAAGCCCCCAGCTACTGCTTCCCTAATTTTTATATTCTAAACTCCTTTGTTCTGATCATTCCCAGCAAGATACGACATTCGCTGAAACACCCAAACTGCCACAACGCTGAAACCCAATTTGGCAGAGTTTCTAATGTGTTCTTAACTGTAACACCTGTATTGTTGAAAATCACCAAATGCTTTAGATTTGGTCTAAAATCGGTGTGGGTTCCAATTCCACAGCGGCTGCTTTCCGCTGCCTTAAACTCTGTCAGAACCTGATTGCTGCCTTCTTGCTTTTCTATAACTTTATTTTCTTAACACTGTGGGAGAGAAACAAAACGATTTGATGAAGATTCTCCTACACGGTAGGAATCTAAGTGTTGTTGAGGTGAAATCGAGTCTTGCAGATAATACCTGATGAGATTAGTTGCAGAAAATTCTATTAAACATCAAATGTGGTGGCATGCTAGATCAACCACATCAAGGAAGTTAATTTATCTTCCCTTGCTTTATTGTAAAAGTGTTTTGCTGACATATTCAATTTGTAAACTAACTGAGTGGCCTTAATGCTTACTTAGAATATTGTCAAAAGGAAATACATGATCTATTAAACAAGTCATTAATAAGACCAAGTAAACCCCCCTGGAGCTGTATTGTTTCTTATGTAGAAAACGCAGCAGAGTTACAAAGAGGAGCTCAAAGACTAGTCATAAATTATA
>JAYJMB010019316.1:7662-42681 GCA_036873735.1 Pouteria campechiana
GACGAATAAAAAACTTTACACTTATAAGATGTGCCAAATTATTATTTTTATAATAAATGAATAGTTTTTGCAACTTTGCAACTTTTATTTAGTATAGCCCATACTGATGTCTGATTTGAATTATTTTTATATTAGAATAGCTAGTAAATTATATTTAAAAGGTCATATACAGTAGAATAACCCTAAAAGGTGCTGTTGGCCTAAGTGAATTTCAATCTTACCACTGGTTCTATGTCAAATCTCTCCCAGCAGGTATTCCTTTGTCATGATGAGTCAAAGAGATGAGTGAATTGGACGACTCAAAGACAACATGGTCGACCCAACTTCCACGTTTACCCAATAATCTCCATCACTCAACTGTAGGCCCCATGTTGATAATGAGACACATCTCTGCAACAGACGTGTATCGGCCGTCGCGTCAAGATCATTTATTCTTTCACTTGCGAGACGTTGGATGTTGGCTGGGTCCACTTGGAATGTTGCAGGGCCAGAGAGAGAGAGAGAGAGAGAGAGAGTCAAAAAGAGCAGGCAGAATCCACGGAGCTTTTCATTCTCCTATATATTCTTGAGATGTGTTTGCTTGCTGATTTTCAAAGCATACAGTTAAGGGAATATAAAGCTGTTTTTATTATATTCCTTTATCACATAGAGATTAGCTGTAGGCATATGTTAATTTAGGTAATATAAGATAGCGGGTCAGAATATCTATGCACGGTTTTATATAGATTGAATAATTTCAAGATCACCATTTTATGGAAGGTCGATCTAGGCCGTCTAAGTTGTGGGGGCCATAGAAGATGGGGCATAGGCCATAAAGATCAGCGATTTAAGAGAATTATATAGGGAATGGTGAGATAAGGAGGAATTGGGTGGTGTGGATTTCTTGGCATTATGGCACGTGAGAGGTGGCTGAGCGAGGGCATGGACAGTGGCACGAGGGTATGATTAGAGACGGGGTCATGTGACCACATCTTTGTCTCACATGGGTTCCGGGAATCTAGCCTGTCCATCTCCTCAGCGAATTTACCGCTGGAAAACACCCGTCATTCTAGGCCGCTTTGCTCACATTCCTTTCTTCAAAGTCACACAACAACAACATCCGCAACGCTACTCTCTCTCTCTCAAAAGGCATTTCCATATCCCAACAGTTTGACTCATCCATCATCATTATCTCAATTATTGGGCCACAGCCCATAAGACATATGGGTCCACATGGCATCTTGTGATTGGATGGCACGTGCACCCGTACAATCTACCTGCAGACGAGTAACCACCTCCGCGTGCTTTTATACCATTCAATTTCCCCCACTTCCTTCTCTCCTCTTCCCATTTAAATACACTTTCTTACCATCTCTCTGCAAGTGTTTGAAAAGGAGGACAAAACCATTCCTACTAGGAAAATTGTAATGGATGATATGCGTCATAAAGAGGGTTGATTGTTTCAAACCGGATCTTGGAGAAACCAATCCAAGTGGGCCCCACCTTATTATTTTGATGAAATCCACATCATCTACTTTATTTTTTATTATTTATTTAATAATATTAATAAAAACTATTTTAATTAGAAATTTGGATGGATCAAATATAAGATGAGAATATTAACATATTCATATTTACTCTAAAATGACTATTATTATATTATTAATTAAATATATTATGAAAAATAAAATAGATAATTCAGATTCCATCAAAATAGCAAGGTTGGGCTTACTTAGACCGGTTCCATTTGTGCTTTGGTGGAATCAATTCAAAGTGATCCCTTATATATGTAATGCACAAACATTGTTACACTAATTTTGGTGGACATAGCATCCATTCATTGCGATTGCCCCAAAAATCTGATATATTATCGAATTGCATTTGCCTTGACAAATAATTCCGCTAGAAATGATCTAAAATCAGATCCCCTTTCACCTTTTTCAAGCTGGCAGGTCTCTAACGTGAAGGAATGAAGGGTAATCTCTCTCATGTTAGTACAAGCATTTCTCTTTTTTGATTTAGCCTATATGCCCGTTTGCCTGAATAATTTCACAACTAGTAATTATCTAAAATCAGATCCCTCCTCCTTTTCCATCTTGGCAGGCCTTTAACGTGGGGAATAAAGGGTTGCCTCTCTCGCATTAGCACAAGCATTTCTCTTTGATTTAGGCAATATGCCCATACGATACAACGCGGCTAACGGCCCTAAATTACACCTTTGATGCAGACAAGACCGTGGATGCTCTTGACAAGGCGTTTGTTTTAAGAATCATTCCATGCTTTGTCGTCCAGTTGTTGCTACAGAGGAGGTCTTCATTCTACAAAATCTGGATTGTAGACTTCGTTGCAATAGGGTGCATTTGACTAGTTGCATCGATTACCTGACCCCGCCCCAGATTGCAGGTGACGGCCATCAAACGTATAATTCAAACAACAAACATATGGAGAATGATAAGTACGAGTTAAATGACTGAAAAGAATATCTTGAAGTAGAAAGGACTGTAACTGAATTCCCAAGGCATTAAGTTTTTTTTTTTTTTTATGATTTTGATTATTTAGAAAGTCATGGGTACATTTCCTAGAGCGTTCTTAAATTTTGGTACATTTCACCTGTCATGTGACAGGAAACCTTGGCAATTGGAAGAAAAGAAATTTCTATTCACTTTCTGTTTGCTAAGGACTTAGAAAAGATATTTTGGCAGAAAAGGAATATCGTAAAGCTAACGCCAAGAAAAAAGGACAAGATCTCGATGGTGAGAACTTCAAATCATGTTTAAGAGCAAATCAATAGAGCATGGCTTTGGTACTTTGACGGTAGGAACTATCCGAGTCAGATAAACCTGGTGGGAAAAAAATGATTGCTGTTCCCCCATTAATAGTTGCTGGTGCATGCCTAAAAATGCATTCGTCTGATCTTAAGCATTAAGTTCTTAGTTTTTGGCAGATACCCGACGTATGGAAGATCATGATCTTTATCATGCTTGTAAGGTTCTCTGTTCCAACACAATCTGTTATTTCTTATTTTATTAAAATCACTCTTTATCTTGTAAAACGTTTGTTGTAAATGCAATAAGATTATAAGAGAAGATTTTAATTAGAGATTTCAAATTAATTTTTTATAGAAATTAGGTAGAGATGCATTTATATTTTCGTCCATGTAATTTATTTATGCATAGTAAATCAATTTCCTTTCAAAAGGGTGAGACAGCAATAAAAACTTTCTACAAATCTTTTATGGTACAAGAGCCGTCTTATCATGTAACACAATCATCATAATTATTTTTTACTTTAGTCTATCATGGCTTTTTCTGCTTCTTCCACACTATCATCTCCCATCACTCGGGGCCCTCCACTGCCTGATATTTAAGTAAAAGAAAAGTGGCAGTGAGAGGCATTAAAAAGCATGCCAGTCGCAACTCATGGATATTGCCTATGCTGACTTGTTCATCCTGAACGTTGTTCGCGTCTGGATTGATACTGAGCAGATGTAAGTGCCGCAGTTCCGAAGCTTGTGTGAGAAGTGAGAACCTCAAGCAAGAGATGGTTTGTTTACAGAGTCGACGAATTTTACTATTGCTACAATAGTAAAATGCCACCTAAGCGAGCAAAGTAATGATATTGCAAAAACTTGTAATCTTTAAGTAGAAAATTCATATTGCATAGTCCCTACAGAAAGTCGGACATACCGTTTATTTTTATTATACAAAATGCTTAGATATAAATAATTTCTTGAACACCAAAAAAAAATGATATCAGAAATTCAAGTGGGCTATACTAAATTAAAATTTTAAAATTTTGTATTTACTTGAAATATCATATTATAGCTGCTTTTATGTCTATGAAATGTTATTATTTATTCATCTAATCATAATTTATGTACTTAATGATTTAGATGATTATATATTATGCTATTGATCACTTATAATTTCAAACAGTAAAAATACCTCTCATTAATTTTTTTAGTATAGACCACCTCAATATCTAATTGGATTATTTTTTAAATTAAAAATAAATTATAGTTAGAATATTTTGTATAGCAAGAATGAATAAGAAATGAACAATAAAATACTACCACTCCAAAAGTTAGACAAATTTTGTAAGCCAATCACTTTTTACCTAAGGGTGTCTTTGAGAATAAGGTAAAAAGGTGAGAAAAAAATAAATATGGAAAAGTGGGAGGAAAATGATGTGAAATAATAGAGTAATAATTAAAGTGAATAAAGATTAAATAAATAAATTTTTTGTATAAAATAATGATTGAAAATATAAAAAAAATTGTATAGCAGTTAAAATGTTAAATTATATCAAAAAGTACATAAGGTGTTGAGGGAAAGGATAAAAAAACTTTTTTACCATTTTTTTCGTCATCACTAAACACACCCTAGCCTGACCATCATGGCAATTCCTTATTGCTAGCACTAACAAAATACTGATGTTATGTACTAGCCTACCATGGGATTCAGGCACCTTTTTCATTTAATGTTCTGTAAATGCACATGATAGAGATTGTGGCCACCAATTAGTCTTATCACTAGGCAGGTCTTTGTCTTGGAAGGGGTCTGATTTACATGATTAATATTGATATCTGCCCAACTACCAACTCTGAAGTAACAATACTGGTTGAGGAAAAACGTGGCTGGCCGACCGCTCTGGTTGTATCATGAGTTCATGTGATTCTGAAATCACACGTCTAGCTCATGTGTATCGTCCATTTCTCTTCAACTGCACTTCCAACTTCTAAGTTACAAGTAGGAAACCAGGTATAGCCAAGTCGCTGGAAAGATAGAGGCTGCTCTAGAGAACCTGTTTATGTATACTACACTGTCGGGCCGGCCACTCTAGTTGTATCATGAGTTCATGTGATTCTAAAGTCACACCAACCATGTCTAGCTGATATGTATGGTTCATTTCTCTTCAACAGCAATTCTAACTTCTAAGCTGCAAGTAGGAAACTAGGTTGGCATAGCCAAGTCGCTGGAAAGATCGGGAATGCTCCTGAGAACTTGTTTATGTATATTACACTGTTAGATTTGAAGAATAAGGTTTAGATATACAGCATTATGGTTAATACTTAAGATTCAAATTTTACTTGGACCAGCTTGTCGGATAATCCAAACCATTGGATCAAGATTAGAGGCCTTAAATTGCTAAATGGACAGCCCTGATTAAATCTCCATGGCTCCATCTTAAATCATCATCTTTAGAATATGTCTGATCTAAGATAAGAGATTCATAATCCAAGCTGTAATGTTATCATCTAAAATTATGTTGGTTTGTGTTGTTAGATAGCCAAACAATAGTCTAACAATTATAGATATATGCTCAAGAGATGGCCAAGATCAAGCATTGCCAATCTCCAACATTGAGCAATGCCTGCTTCAAGCCATTGAGCACTGACAGTGACAATGTTGAGCATTGCCTGTCTTCAAGATTGAGCACTAACTACTTCAAGTTGCTGACCACTGATTGTTCCAACTTGTTGAACACTGCCTACTTCAAGTCATTAAGTACTAATAGCTTCATTTGTTGAGCATTGACAGCCATTTCCGAACACTGATTACACCATTATTAAACATTAGCAATCTCCAAGTTATTGAGTTGCATTTCAAACTTTTCCGGCGGAAATTCTCCGGAGATAAGATGAAGAAATTAATTGTCACAGAAGTGTTGGAAGGCTTAGCATGAACATTGTTTGCGTGGAAAGCGAGATGGGATCATTGTATTAAAAAATGAATTGGTGATAAAATTGAGGGTGAATTTTGTGGTTTTCACCCATTGATATATCGATGATGTTACAGTCCGATTTCTCTTTTGAATTTCAACTATATATTAAGAAAACTTTCCTGTAAACGGAAGAACCCACATGCATGGGTTGTCAGTGCATTTCTAGTACCCACCCAACAGTAGTAAGGAGAGAAATCCCATCCATCATTCACAGGGTTCCAAGACGTGCCAGAAATCAGTATGGCTTTCTTGTCTCATGAATCACAATGATATAAAGAAGTAGACCGTTAGCAAAACATTCCCATAAATTTTCATCCCTGCATTATTTCCATCGAAAAATTACGGCTATACAAGGAAGATTCTCATGTCCCGCTTTTGCTGCTGTGGTGTGGGAATGATATGCCTCATCCAAACGTGCCAATGTGGCAAAAATCTGCAGACGTTGTAATAGCAAGAAGTGTGGTTAGCACCATCTGAATTAGTGTTGCGAGGAATACAGATCCCCAGTTGCGTGCTATCCAATTTTGCTGATGTTACTTGCCTGGTTGATGAATAGAGGACGAAAAATGGTTTTTGGCAACTTTAGCAACAAGTATGTTTGTAGAATTTGCTTGCAATCATCTCAAAAATACAACCCAATTTTTATTCTGCATCCATCTACATCGAGCAAAATATATTAAATATAATGTATGTCTTTAATACCAAAGTCATCTAAATTAGAAATTCATATGAGCCAAACTAAAAAATTGAAGAGAAAGCATTTCCACTATTGAAATTGTTTTGGCTTAATAATTGCCTATGTCATCTTAGAGAATCATCTAAATCATTAAATATAATGTTTTGACTATATACATAAATAATAAAATGTTTACACACATAAAAGTGGTTCCATTATTTTTTGCTTTTTAGTGACACGATGCTTGTCATTTCAACACTGCTATTGATAGAAGAACAAAAATGGGTAGTTTGTTTAGTTGGTTGCGTGAACGTAACTTTCTTAGCCACAAAGAGGATTTGAGTGGTACATGTGGTAAGGTTGGTTGGCCAACGGAATTTTGATCATATGTGTGAGTGTTACACGTAGTAAAATCAGTCGGCAAATGGAATTTTGAGGATGTGCGTGGCACTAGAGCTATTATGGCTTACTGTTTGAGAACCTTTGGCAGCACATTAGAATACCTTTTTGATCTTCTTTTTTTTTTTCTTTGCTTTTCTGTTATTTAAAGGAGTGGAATGCCTTAGAACCTAGAACATTATTATAGCTAGGGCACAAGTCTGGCGAATCGAAAAGTTCAATTAGAATGTAAATTCATACCCTAGGTCAGGATGTTTTACTTTATCAAGGGTGGATTAAATTTATCTTAACCCAACTATCTTCAAATTGAATCAAGTTCAAATTAGGTTGAATTAAGTTTAAGTTTAATATAATTTAAATTGGATTCATAATCTATTTTCATTTAGTTCCGTTCATAATTCTTAACCAACACTCTTGATTAGTGATTTGAAGGATTAGATTTTTGGGTACCTAAGTCATACCAAGTCTAAAAATGGGTGGCACAATCTGTAGATACTTGAAACAAAAATTCATCTTTATTTCGAGTTTCTAGCAACACAAGAGAATTGATTTTTAGCAAAGAAAATATTCTTTGCTAATAATTCATACTTTTTTTCTAAAAGTTTTTGCAAAGAAAAGGGAGATGGGTTCCGTCAAAAAATCTTGTAGCAACAAAATATTGGATTTTATTGCTAAAACTAAATTTTTTTTATTAATGTTAGCAAATAAATTGGCCTATTATGAATATTCAAGAAGGGATAGAATAAGTTAAACATTTTTTAAAGATTAACTAATCAAAAAAATTAAAAATTATAAGATAATACTTGTAGTTTTTAAAACTTAAGGGAGAGATATACAAGAAGCCAAAAATTTGTGTTAAATCATATGAAGAGATATTTATATAATGTATGGGCAGATATAAATATATAAATATTGGACAAGATATATGATTATTAGACAATAATTTAAATTAGCTTAACATATCATATTTTAACTTATAATAATTTTCTTGTTTCAAAGTATAACAAAGCAAGCATTGTTGTTCACTTGATTTATAATTAAAAGTTTTATCAAATCCATTTAGAAACCAACTTGGATTTATTGTTGATAAACAAGTATATTATATTTAGCAACAAATATGTTTGTTGTAAAAAATATTGAACTAACACAATTTTTGAAATGTTAACAATTAGGAATGAATATCTTCATTTAAAAAGGACAAAGATTTGGCAACGAAAAAGTTCATGATAAAAGAATTAACTTTTACCAACTAATGCATTCTTATAAAAATATAAAAATTATTGATAATTTTTTTATCATAAAAATATATTTTAGTAATGGCTCTATTGTTCAAAACTAACCTTGGTTGTTGAAAAGGGAATGTTAGCAATGAAAATTTTTCGTTGCAAAAAGTTAAAAATTAAATCATCAATGTTTTCATCACTACAGAGATGCTTTTGTGTTAATGAAATTTGTTGCTAAAAACTAAATTTGTGAAAATGAATATATATGTATTGCAAAAAAAAAATTTAGACACAAATGTATTCGTTTCATTACCAAAACTTAAAATTTTTAGTAAGAAAATTAATTTTGTTGTGAAATTAATTAGAAAATATGTTATTAAAATGATTATATATATAAAGGCTTTGGTAGCAAAATTCGGATTTTGCTAGAGGAAGTCTATTAGTTGGTAAAGTGAAAATATCATGCTAAGATGAAGATGTTTCTAATTGTCTCTAACTTTATGACTGATGGCAAATGCTAATTAATCAACATGACTCCAAATTCGTTTGATTTTTCATTTATATCAGAAAACAAATTAAAATAGCTTATCTTTCATTCTGGAAAATCAGCTATACAAATTAAAATAACTTGTTTCTAACTCAAGCGTGATTATAAAGATGGAAAAGATGAATACCGATTTCTTAAGCAAACATTTCTACCAAACTGCAGCCTTTCGTGCTAACCCAGATTTGGGAACATAAGTACCATAAAAATTTCAAATTAGAAGCTACATATGAATTAAATGAACCAATTTTTGGCAAGCCTGTCTATGATCCAATCCATTCATCAGATGCAGCAATTCGAAGCATCCCCAGCTGATGAATGGATAGGATCTATAGCTTTTGTGAGATCTGATTCTTCAATCAGATTATGCTTTGTCTTGTCTTGATTCTTTCATTCAAAGAGTAAGATGGAAACAAAAGCTACCCAATTAGATTTTTGTGATGTTGGGCGAATTCATCCGACGAGTTCTCAAGTTCCATGCAATTCCGAAAAGTGAGCATGTGTGGCATTCATGTGCTTTCTTCTGAAAGGATGTTTTTGGGTAAAACGCCCGAAAGCACCACCCTAACTATTCGAGAAACGGCCTTGCAAATGCTGTTATTGCACGCATGAAGGATATCTGCATGGTTCATCAGGTGGGGAGGACTATTGAAATTCCCTAAATAGGCAGGATTAGCTAACCAGCTGTTTGTTTTTAAAGCAGACGTGATGCAAATCTTATTTCTTTGAATAAATTCCAGAATGCTCACACTACACCAAAAATTATTAAATGCAGCCAATTAAATACAACTATTTTTTATTAATCAATAACACTACACCTCGGGTTTGCATATGGCCAATATTAATCCAATTCTAACCTAGTTTTTAAAAACTCTAATCTAATTCTAAAAATTTGGGTCAAATTTGGTTAATAATTTGGATTACTTGTAAATAATAAATTTTAATAATCCTAGGCTATGTTTATTAATTTTATAAATAAGTGATCATGTTTTAGCTTAAATAGTTTTTATTTTTAATATAAATGTATAGATATATGTATGAATTAATATATTTGTAACAAAATTAATTTAATCATCAACTTTTTGCTTTATTCATAAATTTATTTATGGGATTTTAATACTTTATAACATATCATTTTTGAGTTTTAATGGCTTAGATTTGAAAAAGATTGATATAAGTTTTATATTTATGTGCGTAATATAATGGCAAGTACTTCACAATTTGGATTAAAATTAGGGTTGAAGTGCAATGGCTTAAGTCCAATCCACCCATATTTGAAAATCAGGTCGCATTGAAGCCTCATCTTTTCAACCCAACCTTAAATAAAATCAAGTTTTGACCCTAGCTCAATCCAACAATAATGCATGACTACATTGATCAAAACCTACTTAACCGTCTAATTAACAAAATTTCTGTCGTAGAATGTTGATTATTTACCACTAGAGGTTTCCGTTGATTCCATTGCAAGTGATGAAATTCCCAGGATTGGGTGAGGGGTGTGAGATTTGGAGTGCAGCCCATGAATAGTAAGGCCGACAAGAAGGGAGCTGCCTACCACGTGATGATGTGTGCGTGTGGACCAAGCAGATCATATCATGGACCACCTGAAGGAGCAGCAAATACCCACCTGAGCAGAAAGATCCCCACTGTCCATTCCTTTTTGTATCAACCCCTCTAATAGTAAGATGTGACACCTGAATACCAAAATGGAACTAATACTTCTCATTTTTGCATCTTTTCTCCACCTCCAGGATAAAAGCATCACTTGCCATTTTAGATCCCAAAAGGCTAGCAAGACCACCGCTTGTGCACGTGAGCTTGCCTTCAAATTTCAGTTCCTCCCTCCCTCAGCTCTGCCCTTCCTCTTCTTACATTCAAAACCTCTGATTCAGATGATCTAGTTTAATGGGGGCTGCTAAACCAGATAGATCAGTAAAACGAACGGTGCCGATCTCCTGATCGGCTCATGTTTAGCTGAATGCACCACACGTGTGTGATGAGTCAAGCCAGTTTTGATTCAGTATCTTATGGAGCAGCTAGCCTATGTGCCTCCTTATCATGGTAGCAGATGAAGATCAAATTATCACGATCCTATCCGTTAATTCAGTAAATGGAACAGATGAAAAAGGACAACATCGATTTTAAGATGCTTGTAAATAATCATATTTAAAGATAAAAATCTTCCTTCTTGACGGGTAATTAAGATAGTACTTTCGATGGTGAAGATCGTGAGATGTTTGGCTGGGATTGCCACGCTCATTTCCCATTGGCAAACATGCATTGGAATCCATGAACTTGGAGAGGGATATGGGAAGGGCAATAAAAGGAGCGCAGTGCATTAAATACGCCAATGGGAGTGTTTCAATTGCCTCCACATCCTTTTTAGCAAAGCTATGTCAGTATCCAGCTATATTGTACTCGAGAAGAATGCTGAGCACGGCCCTTTGTGGAAGCTATACACTGAACGTCGGTGCATGCACTATCCTTGTCATCCATTCTCATTTGTCTCAGCCATACAGTAAATAAAACACCCTGTGGTCTACCTACTTACAGTAATTTCAGAAAATGAATGGCCCTAAAACATCTCAATACCTGAGCGTCCGAATATTTAACCATCCTCCGATGACATTAAATCGGTTCAAATGTTAAAACCATGAGTCCTCCGCATGAATGAAAAGTTCAGTTCAGTCATAACGTTAGGCACCATGTAGAAGGCTCAGATCAGCAGAGGGATGCGCTGGTCCTTCGACAGTGATGGTGGATACACCAAGGAGCGGTTTATGCATGTACGCTGGATCATGGGATGTGATTTTATGGGGGAAGGAAAGAGACAGATGGGGTCGATTCCTCCCTGTCTTTGGTTTGAAGGTGTGTGGACTTTTTCCATGCCATTGATTGCATTGTATCGGGTTCAGGTGGCAAAGGATGGTTAAAAGTATTTTGTATTCTAATGGCACTGGTGTACAATGTAGCTTGGGAACTCGAGCTGGAATTTTTTTTTTATTTTTTTTTATGAAGCATTGGGAAAAGTCTAGGGTTTTGGATGGATGGTGGGCCACCATCAATCATATCTGGTGCTTATATCCAAGAGGGTCGCTCTCTCAAGCCAAAGGCTAACCCCAAGTTTATTAGCGCCAGTAGAGGCATTAATAAGATGTGGTGGGGATTGAGGAGTCCGCTGGAAATCATTTTCAGTGATCCGACCCGTCTATAGTGGGCATTACCTTAAATGAAAAATACCAAAAACTGCGTTTTAGCAGAATAATTACTTACCATAACTTCCGTGGACAGTTCATAAAACCATACTACATTCTCTAGTCACATCCTGACTGCCAACACAAGCCCGAAAATCATGCCCTTAATTCCAATTATTTTGACACGGGTGAAAAGAAAGGTTTACAGCTTTATATGCACGTTTGCAAGGTTGCTACTCTAGCGAGTAGGTTGGTACGTCTATTTTAGTTTTTTTTTTTTTTTTTAAAAATCTTTCCATTCATTCACTCACCTAGGGTTTCGAAAACCAAACTCTTCTGGGAGTCAACCTTGTGGGTGGGGGGGATATCCTGTGGAGCTGACACAATGGACCTAGATGAATTGTATGTGCGCACGAATATCAAATGGTGCCGACGATCAAGTACTTATTGCCGTCGTTTATTCCCATCTGTAGATTTACCCATACAATCACGGCGAGCCACGACAGATGAACGGTCTGGATTCGATTATCCCTGTGCTCCATTTGTACGGACTCTTGTCATGTAGCGAACATATATTAGCTTGGAATAGACATGGAATTATAAAATGGATTTGGAATTAGAGGCGGAAACGATCCGCCACCTCATATGAATCAGTAGCACAAATGATGGTGACGCGTCCACCGCATAGCGAGTATGCATCTGCGATCTGGCCCAATGGAACTATAGGCACCACAGACCAAGCTATTAAAAAAATAATTGATCAGACATTCTTACTTGTTTATAAATAAAATTGGACAGCTGACTATTTAATTGCAGCCATCCAGTGGCTAATTTAAAAACTTCGATGTCACATTTGATTTGACGTGTTTCCTTTTCCTCCCATTTTTTCAGTTGAGCCCAAAAAACTCTACTGTCTATTTGAAGGATCTAAGTCAGTAAATAACCAAGGCTGAATTATACATAACCCAACGTGAGATACTCTTAAAGTTTCAAATTAGCCCAGATGAAAATACTTTGGGCCTGAGAAGCCCATTTTCTATTGAGCCCATGATTTACCTGGCTTGCCCGTAGAACCTGGATTTTAGACCGGTCCTCCGATCATTAATTGGACGGTCGTGATTGTACGGTCGGCGTAGAGTTTCCTCGGGCTACCGTTTGCCGTGGTTAAGCGAGACACGGAACGATACCGTCCTCATGTGATCCAACAGACGACAAGTGCAGCGTCCTTGAGCAGCTGATCTAATTGGCACCCGCTTTCTACGGGTTCTGATAATCCAAACCGTTGATCCTTTGGGGCCCACATATTGAAGTAATTATGAGGAAGGAAATGGTAGATGAAATTATCCTAGCCCTTGAAACTTCCATCCCCTCAAATGGACGGCTGAGATTTAAAAACCCAGCATTCCTACACCCTCGAAAATGAAACAGCGCGTGATCCAAGATGGGAAAGTTGGATTGTTGAAATTTAGGTGGTTTTGAGTGTTGTCCCCAGAGCTGGCTAGACTAACGGCCAGGATCATACGATGGTGGGACCCACCTGCACGTCAATTGAATGCGTGTACTTGGTGGGGGGAGGGGCCCACCAGCACGCCAAGTGAATGCGTGTCCTTGGGAGAGAGAGAGAGAGAGAGAGAGAGAGAGAGAGGCGCGCGCGCACACACTCGCACGAGGGGAATAATTTTTTTAACCCGTGCACGGCGGGAGGGAGGGGTAGACATGGGACGACGCGGGCTTACTATTTCCCTCTGTTTATGCGTGGTTTTGACTTCTACGGCCAGAGAGAGAAGCATTCCTTGCCACTGTCATTTTCCAAAATATACTCAAAAATCCTTCTTCTTTCAATGCCTCTCTCTCTTCCCTCCCCAGCATGTCTGTTTGCTCAGCTATAGAGAAACCTTCCTCTTTCTTCCTTCCCCTATTTGCTCTCAAACTTCCCCTGAAACGTCTCTCGCCCAAACTCTCTCGCTAACAAGCTAGGATAAAACAAAACCAACCAAAACAAGCTTGCAAATTGTAAGCTACTTGGGTATTCTTCACACCCAGTTCATGGAGAAGAAGCCAGACTTCCTTCTCCGGTGGATCAGTCACTAGCTTATCTAGTAGCAGCATTCTAACAACACCAACAGAACGAAACCCCCATGGAGCGTCTATTCATGGAGCTCTCATCAGCCCCGCCCCCCGATCTATCCCTTCACATCAGCCCTCCCAGCAGCGGCCCTATGTCCATTTGCAACGGCGAAGCCGAACGTGAGATGGGCTTCGACGTCTGGCGCCAGGCCGGAGGTCTTAAGTCCCACATCGACGACGGCTCATCGGCTCCCGACTCCCAGACTTACACCGAGCTCTCCCTCGCTCACCCAGCTACCACCGTGGAAATCGATGGCCCATGGAAGAGAAGCAGCGTCAGGGGGATGGATGACGATGAAGGTCGGCAAGCTGGGCTCTTGCATCACAACCATTGCCATCAGCAACCTATCCATCCTTACCACCATCATCACAATCTTCACAGCTACCATCGACCGCTTTTAGAAGTCCCCGAAGCCTTGCGGCCGATCAAAGGCATCCCGGTCTATCACAACCGTTCATTTCCTTTTCTTGGCATAGATCACTCGAGGGAGAAAGACCCCAAGATGGGTTTTTATCAAGTGCCATTTCCATCATGGTCATCTTCTTTATCTTCGTCGTCGTCGCCGTTGTCCTCGTGTTCTTCATCAGCTTCGTCCGCGTCGCTGATGGGAGGATGCTTGGATCCTATGGGATTATTGCACTCGGGTTCGGCTGCTACAGCTCCGTCAGGTTATCGGATGGCGGCAGGGACGAGATTTTCTGGTTGGCCGACGGATTCATTGAAATCGCACCAGCTGCATCAGCAGACGCAGTTTGGAATTGGAGCTTCAGATGGATCTCATGGAATGATGAGATCGAGATTTTTGTCAAAGCTGCCGACTAAGAGGAGCATGAGGGCACCACGGATGAGATGGACAACTACTCTTCATGCTCGGTTTGTGCATGCAGTGGAGCTCCTTGGCGGCCATGAAAGTAAGGAATTCCATTTTACTCTTTTTTTTTGACCTTTTTTTCTTGGAATTGGCATTGCTGTATTAGGTTTTCTGAATTGAAATTTTGCGTTTGGAGTTATTTTGATTTTGTAGATGTATGGTTGGTTTTTAGGGGCCACTCCGAAGTCGGTACTTGAACTTATGGATGTAAAAGATCTCACATTGGCTCATGTTAAGAGTCATTTGCAGGTGAGCTTGAGGAAGCAAAACTGAATAATCTCTCTCTCTCTCTCTCTCTCTCTCTCTCTCTCTCTCTCTCTCTCTCTCTCTCTCTCTCTCTCTCTCTCTCTCTATGGTCACATGAGATATGGCCTTTGTTAAATTAAAAAACCCTCAATTTTCTCCCCGATTCTTTCTTCGACTTTATATTCCCTCGTTTTCATTGAGTGTTACGATCTCTTCAAATCTCTTTCTTTCATGGTTGTTATTGAATTTTATCTCCAGCTTATCAAATTGTTCGTCATCTTCTCTGTGATGGGTATCTCTGTCAATCTTTTCTTTTCCTTTTTTGTTCCACCAAATGTAATAGAAAAAGAAAAAAAAATCTACCTTCATTTGTTCTGATGGCCTCTCCCTTTGAAGAAAAAGGAGAAAAAGTTTCTTCCACTCAATTTCAATCAATGCCCCGTAATCTACCATTATCGGGCACAATGGTCGATGCATGCAGTGAATGAATGACTGCTGAGTGGAATGACTAGATGAATCTCATTTTCTTAGGCAAAAGTAGCCATCATTTCACAATAATACAGCTATTGTAACCTCAACAAACAAGAGCCTCGTGCCTAATGCATTTATTATATAAGAAAAACCCAGGAAAATTCCAAAAACAGAATAAAAGAAAACACCCCCATGATTTGATTTTTTTTTTTTTCGTTCTTTTCATTCTATTCTGCCTACACCTCTCTTTCCGTTTTTCTTCATTTGTCTTTGTTCCTCCCTTTTCCTTTGCAGATGTATAGAACTGTTAAGACCACCGACAAACCTGCAGCTTCCTCAGGTGATTCACATTTCATAGCTTACAGTAATTCCCTTTTTTCTTCACCGCTGAAGCGCCTACTTTTGGTGATCTTCCCAACAGATTTAGGATTTTCTTCTTCCCTACGAAACTTAAAATGCTGTATGCATTTTTAAAGCATGTTTTTAAGTACATTCTCACCAGTCTAACTTGGGGCTCTCTATTCTCTGGTTGCGAATGAAGGCCAATCCGACGGTTCAGGTGAAGATGAATTATCACCAGCTGTTGCCGCTAACGACCTTAGTCTTAGAAGATTTGTGGAGCAAAGAGGGCCACATGGGCCACTCCAAAATGACATGGATTTCCCTTCTTCTACTTCGCTTTGGAGCAACTCATCGAGGTTAGCTCACTTCTCTCTATCCATCACGTGCCTTGCTTTTCCACCACTTTATCCATCTTTCATTCATATGTAGCTTAGAAGCTTATAAAAATCCACCCACACGGATTCTAGTTTTCAAGAATAAAGAGTTCCTGTGTCAGCTTTTGCTTTTTCGATTTTGTAAGATTTTCTATGGACGTGAGTTGATTAGCCTCTGAGAGCTAAAGGCAAAGCTAAAAATAAATTGCCAAGGAAGATGGGTAACATTACAGTGTACTTCACCTAATTTCAAGACGGTGGTGATTTGTCTGGCATGACATACTTCATCGCAGAGGGAAAACGTCCAAATAGTAGCCAGGCATTTTGTCACTGGAGCATAGTAAAGAAATTTACAATGGTTAGAAGCTTAGGATTGATTCATCAATCACCTTCTTGGGTTACTATCAAAGGGTAGTGATTAATCCTCCTTACATGAAGCAATCATGCAATTTTTGGGTTATACTCCATCCAAGACTTAGTCTATGATTTGGAGGGTCCGGATTAGAGACAAAACTACGCCCTATGGGATACATAAAGAGTAACCACCGTTGTTTTAGTTTTAAATGGCAGTTGAGTATCACAGATATATTCTCAATTCTCGAGGCAAAATCTGCTATCACCTCCATCATCATTGTATCATCATCACCATCATTCCCTCGAAGAAGAGTATTTTTATTTTTATTTTATTTATTTATTATGATGGTGTCAAAAAGGTCACCCTTGACTTGAGTGTCCTACTCGTTTGAACGTAGTGTTATGCACCCAAATACTTGACCTTTACATGTGTGTTTCATGTGCCGTCTTTGTCCTTTTCCTTCCTTTATACATCCTCTTGAAATATGTTCTCTTCTTTTTCATGCTTTTTTCAAGCAATGAAGGAATCTCGGGCTTTCCACCTTAAGCTAACTACATATATACCTTGAAAGGTGTTTCCCAGTGCAAAAGAGATGTATGCCCATAGCAGTGGTATTTTGTCTTTTGATATTCTAAAGGCTAGACATCATTCCTTTAACAAATGGTGCTTCATCTTCAGTGATGCAGAAGGCATAGTTGTTCGAACAATCTGAACCGTCCAAATCAGTCTCCTAGCTGTGGATAGATCATGACTCTAATCCAAAATGCCCCTCAATTTCAAGATGGAGCTAAAGTAACATAGGGAGTCTAACCCCATTTTTTGGAGAAAATTCCACACCGCATACAAACCCACGTGTGACCGATTCCACCCATGTGAGCATGCTTTCAGAGCAGAGATACGTTTTCGTTGACAATCAGCTCCTACACTGTATGAATACAACCATTTTCATGATGAACGTGCCATCATAGCACACCAAGTGTTGCATGGGAGTTGTTCCAGCCTGTAAATCATGCAAGGTGGGTATATGGCAACATGACTGGTCTGGCCTATTTTTGGGTGGAGACATCTATAAAGCGAGACTCCCACCTGATGGACGACTCTGGTCTGGTCAACAAAACAGCATGTAGGCATGTGATGTTAGGCTAGGTATCACCTACATTCCACGCTACTTACAACCCAATTATTTCACATTAAATGACCCCCATGTGTTTGAAAAAAATTGTCTTTTTTTTGTATTTTTATAGACCTTCGGGTTACCATTCAACCTTTTTAGGCTTCCTTTTACGTTCTCTCATCCATTACATCTTATATTTTAGTCTGTGTCTGTTCGGAAGCTACCAGTGTTATTTTCTATGCGAATCCTCTTTCACTGACTTGATTGCAATTGAATGTCATAATAAAAGTAATAATAATATAAAGTCTAGACAATGATACACGTGAGCGAACCGCTAGCGTATCATGCATCGGACCATTTATTTGCTGTCTGGTAAAACGTCGATGCAGATTTTATTTTTATTTTTTTTTCATTGCCCTACCATTTTGTGGAGATGTCATGCAAGGAAAGGCTGGTCACCCAACGTAAAGTACACTTTTGATGGTTGATTATCTGAAAAATCTACGAAATCCATTTATCAGGAGGCCACACATAAAAAACAATCAAAGATGCTTGGCAAGTACTTTGAACCTTCTAGTGAGTGGATTGGCATAGTCTTCAACATGTAAATCTTCCAAAGGCTGACAATCTCCAACGAATTCTAGTGAGTGGATTGCAGGCATGTAAAACGTATTTAGCATCTGATTCTACTCGATCACGATAACTGTTTCCTCTCCTTCCACCAAATCATCGATTTAGAGCGCTTTGCTTTTGTACGGTTGTACATAGAAGTTTCAATGCATTAGAAGGGAACATTTTAAGGAGAGATGTCAACATCCAAATTCATTGAGAGTATTCGTGCTTTAAAAGCGTCGAGTCGAAGAATGTCGAGAGATGATGCAAAAGAAGAAAATGCTGATTAAAGGTGAAGACAAAGAGCAGAACGTGAAACTTGCTGGTTATTCCCTAATATTTTTCCCTCACCCAATTTCACCCGGTGGCTATACATCTCCATTTTCAAAAGGATGGCCAAAGACCTATTTAATATGAAGCGTCATCTTACCTACTATGTAAGGTCAGAAGTTAGTTTTCATAAACCACCGATTCTTGAACGTACTGACAATAGTAAAAGCTCTTGAGATGACAGCCTTAAGTTCTTATGCATCCGAGCCTACTTAAACTCTTATATATGACTTGAATGAGGATTTTAATTTGTATGTAGATGTTTGATTTTAGGTATCTCATTTTCTACAAAGCCTATTAGGTCCATGAAACAATTATAAGTTTGTTTGTGAATCCATCTTATGATGGAGTATTTTCTAGGATCTTTTCTAGAAGGCGATGAAGAGAGATGGTGTGAGTCACTAAGATAAAAAGCTTTATTTTGGGAATAGTTTTCTTACTGTTTACAAACAGTTCAGGACATTTTTGAACTTAGCCGATTTTTTAGGATATTTTATTCAAGGACGTGCATTAGAAGTAAGTATCATTTGTGATATCCGTATATAGAGACGCAAGCTCAGACTGCCAAGAAAAGGAGATGACGGTAATGATCATGAGCTAGTTTCAAGGATCATTTTTAAAAAGAGATCACCAAGATTTGCCTACAAATTTTTGTTCTTGCAATTTCTTTGATGGTCTTTTACATATCGTCTCCTACTTTGTCTTTCTTACACATTTCTTTATTTAGTATGAGTAGTTTTAATAATTAATTTGCTCTTATTGTATTGCCTCACGGTTGTAATCCATCTCTGCTCTAGATTTCTAAAGTTCTCATAAGCACTTTAGGTTACTTTATGATTATGTGGACATTAAGCATCCATGAGTGTTTGTAGGTGCGTGTTTAAGGTTTCCCTAGATTTTTCCTTTGACTCCTCATGTAGCTCACCATTTTTGAAAAGCTAAACTTTTGATAAAGAATTAGGGTCACTGATCGTGAAGGAATTCCTGTCTTGATATTCTAGATTTGTGGTTGGAAATGGAGGTCGTATCACTTGGGTCTTTTTTCTTTTCTTTTTTTCCAAAAGGTGGGAGCACATCGCCCATAATTTTATTAGGAAAGGAGAGAATTCCATGCATCCAAAGGAGGAGGGGACAGAAAGCACCTTACACATCAGAAATGAAGTCACCTCTAACAATTTGCCCAAAATGATAAAAGCACCATCTAGCAATAACAGCTGAAAGAGAAAGGGAGCATCCACTTCTTAAGGATACTCCCAACCCAGCCCTTTTTGTCCCTACAAAACCTCTGGTTTTGCTTGAAACCTCTTCTCACCTCCTACACACTTTGGTATTCCAAATCTGGGCAAGCTGTCCGACATGGAACTAATTACCCAAACCAATGTAGAGTTACATGATTAGTAGGATTGGAAAGAGAATCGTTGGATCCTCCAAAACATGCCAACTCTACGAAGAAGGTGGGGAATCTTTTGAGACAATTTCTTTAACTAGCCTGAGTCTGCCAGGTTGGTCAAAAGGTAGCAAAATCTCCCCCAACCCAAAAATGGTAGGATGCAAAAATAGGCATTTATTTGTGGTCCGATGGCATGATAATATGGAACAATTGTAAGTGTACTGCAATTCAAGGTGCTTTAAAATGGCCGGAAATATTTTTGCACAGCTTACCCTTTCCTGCATATGTTTCTTTTCTTCTTCTTTTTTCTCCATGCTTAATCCTCAATCTATTACATAAATCAATGTGAAATTGGTGACTGATAGAATAGTTCCAAAGGTAGTCCTAACAAACCTTACTCTCTGGAAATTTTCAGTAGAGGAGCTTGGCTACAATGTAACTCGAGCGACTTTGAAGGACTAAGACCATCCAGCTTCAACTCTCGACAAAGATCCTCAGACCCATTTGAGGTAATCACTATGTTCCAACTGTTATAATGCTATCATATTAAATGTTTTCTTCATTACTGCTTTGTGCGCTGCATATCAACAATGTGGCTAGTATTAGAAATACAAGAAATCAGCATTTGATTACTTTGAGCTTCCCTAAAATTCCATATGTAATTTTTCAAATTCATCTTAAAATTCATGCATATATACAGCCAAGAATTTTTTGTTTTTCCCCAAATTTATGCGTATATCCATATTCAAAGGCTGTTGTTCTTACATTCTTTTGCCCAACATTGGCACAAATGAACTTCAATTGGTCCACATACCTTTGCACCGATCAAAATTCATGTGAGAATCCTTTTCCTTATTGAAAGCATGTAAGATTATCAGCTGTTCACTCAGACATGGATGTAGGCAATGCATGCATGTAGACCATGAAGTAGCATGTTCTAATGACAGGCGTTCATTGACCATTTGATGTATGAAATGTCTAAAACTGTTTTCAGGAAAATGATTCGACTGGGTCAAAGGATTTGACAGAGTCCCGTTTGGGCCTAAAAAACCCTAGCTTGGAGTTCACCTTAGGTAGACCAGGTTGGCACGGCAAAGAGCTTAACTAATGTAACCCCTGACATTGTTGCTCGAGATTTTGATCTTGTAGTCCTTTGATTGCTCAATATCTTCAAAGATGAGAAGAAATTAATGAAGAGATATTTGTATAGATATATAATGTTACATCTGAAGAAGGAGGAGGAGGAGGAGAAAAGATGCCACGTCTTGTTACTTCCATGGAGTGTAACTTCTATTTTTATCGATCAGTATGTGCGCCTTCTATTTTTGCGGAAAATTTTGGCTGTGTTGCTGTCGCAGTGGTGAAATTTGGGGATTGAGCTGAATCCCTGGTACATAATCCTGTGATTCAAAAGTCAGTTTCACCGTTCCCACCGTGGAAAATTGATAAAAAGAAAGAAAGGAAAGAAGTATCTTGAGGTTGATTGGGAATTGCATCATTCTTCATGTAATTCTTCATAGCATGGAATTACAGGGAGGCAATACGCTACTGTTTAAGTTGTATCTTGCACCAATTTCTTTAGGGGAGAATATTGCACAATCCAATTTACAAAGTAGAATGAAAACCATTCACAGAAAATTGGATTATTGCGCATGCAGCTGATTTAATTAAGCGACGGATTTAAGAACAACTTAGGCTGTTCATGAAGTAATTTAAATAGTGAAGTTATAAAAGGTTTAAATCGTTTCAAATTTTGTTATATAAGGTATCCACTCCATCCATAGCCACTCACGTCAGTGAATTTCTTAGCTGAATGAAATGCGGCCTAGATCAAGTGAAGAAACAATAAGGTTGAATTGGCTGATCGCATGCTTATGTCTCGGAATGCTATTGGATAATTTCCTATAACTGTCTTTAACTGATGAATGAATTGAGCTGTGGGACCAACTGCTATGGCAAACGGTTCCATTATATCATCATTTGTCAAGGGACCAATATATATATATATTGTCATCTACGAATTCATTTTAAAGCATTCAAAAATGTGGCGCTTGTGTCGAACGTTCTACACCTTCTTGGGATGGAAAACTACTTTTTTCTTCATTTAATTCTTGATATAAATTTTTGGTTAACTTTCCATCACCGGTCGTTGTAGTATAGTGGTGAGTATTCCCGCCTGTCACGCGGGTGACCCGGGTTCGATCCCCGGCAACGGCGAATTTTTTTATCTTACCAATCCCATTAAAGATGATTTCTGAGTTTAGCAGCCTATTAATTAGAACGCTTTAGAACGCTAGGGATAGAAAGTGATTATTGCCCATTGCTTTCATCAAAGTTGAGAATTTTTTAGTTAATTAATTAGTATGCTAGAGATAGAAAGTGCAGCCCAGATATACAAATTTTGTAATTGGTATCCTCAACCTGACCTCTCCGGCAATCTCGGCTAACAACGGGATCTGAAACGGCAATAGCTTCGCGATAAGAGCACAGCTAATTTTCTCAAACATTGATATTTGCAGCCAGTCAATGCATGGTTTAAAATCGGACGGCAATAAACAGCCGATGATTGCTGTACTTATCTTCCCAACCCACATTCTGAGGCAATCTCAATAGATTGGGTTGAGGAGAAGAATGAAAAATGGATATGCTAGAATTCTTGGTCAAATCAGACAGATGACATCCAATGTTGCACTCATGGCAGAGGTGCAGCCAGTGAGGTCAGCAAGATCTACTACTACAATCTTAGATCAATCTCCACTACCAGAATGGATCCCGGGCTTTCTGCAGCCAGAGCCAAGGCACAGAAGCATGCTGGGATAGAATCATGTAAAGAAACACATAAGAGAAGAAACATTGTTGCTGAGGAAATGTTACTGAAAGGAAATGTGTGTTTCAAATGTCTATTGCCTCTCCTGACTGATTCGTTGCCGCTCTTTACATTTGCTCAAAACTCAGTTTGGAATTTGCAGCCTAACTTTTTTTTCTCCCTGCAAGTGCTTCAAATAATGTAAAGCTCTATATTTTGTCTAATGTCTCCTTACTTGCACCTGTTGGCTTGCTGGCTACCTTTCTCGTAGTATTACCACTTTGTTGCTGCTGCAGCTGCTGCTCTGTACTGACCATCACTACATTTCCATTGCCGGTGCCTCCATCATGCTCCTCATTCCGGCCTTTGACACCATCCAACATAGCTGTGGAGGAAGTGCCAGTGTTGCTGTTACAGTTTGATGTCTCAGCTGCATTCTCATTATCTGGCAGTGTTGAGGTCTCTATCGAAACACTTGTTTCAGGTGCAGGCCCTGCTGGTGACAGCTGTGGAGGATGGCCAGAGCCAGGAGGAGGGAGAAAAACCCCAGTTCCAGGAGCTGGGAGACGTGGTGCAGGGTGTGATGACAGAGGAGCAGCAGGCCACCCAGCAGAAGCAGGAGGGAGTGGTACTGGCGCTGGGTAGGGTGCTGCAGGGGCAACCGGAGCAGTTACAAATATTGGTTGAATACCATTGGGTTGGGGAAGACGTGGTGGATGGATAGGAGGACCTGGCAAGACACCACTTGTGGGCACTGGTACATAATGCTTTGGCCCTACTGGATGGCGTGCAAGGTTTGTGGGTCTGCTAGATAATGGGCCCCATGGTGCAGTTGCTGCAGTAGCATGACGTGAGGTATCAGATTGTGAGAGTTTCCTAGGTACAGACTTGGTGAAGGTGATGAGTATCCGCTGTTTGCGTATTGAAGAAATTGCATGCTTTGCAAAATCTGCTGACTTCCCTTGCATCACTAGCAAAGATCTGTACAATTGAGATGGAGAGTTAGACAAGTATGTGAGACTGGAAAGTGGAAAATCAGTTGGAATGGATCAAGATATCCAGGAATAGACATGGTTGCAACAATAATTGGAATTTGATTGAATTCTGATCATGGTAAATAGAGCATGAACACGACTCCTAAAAAGGCTAGAGCAATGTATTGATGGTTCAGAAGACAAGCACATAATTGACTTCTTCCTTGCTGTTAATGCTAGGGAATCACCATCAATCTCTGTTTCATTAAATTGAATTTTTCACCATTCAGTTCACTTTGCATTCACATGCAGCCTCCGTAGTCAGGACAAGTTTGGATTGCGTGGCAGAATTCTAACTGAAGCAAAAAGGATATGTACCAAAACCAATTCAAGCCTGTGTACAAATTTGGCAGAAGGGCATATGAGAACTAATAGCAAAATTCTGGAAAAGCTGATATAAAATAAACATAATCTTGGCAAATGGAGCATAAAATTATTGATCTGAAATATCCAGTTACTAGATAAAGTTGATGTGATGTATGATGCTAAAACAATAAGCACACAATTCATTTACAGTGAACATGTACTTTTTACCATCTTTGGAGGGAGAAGATTCAGTTTGGAAGAATTTTCAAGCTGAAGCAAGGGGATGGCCTTTTCTACTCAACAAGTTTTTGCCTTTATATTAATACTATCCCACTCGGTTCCAAAGCTTTCTGATATTTTCTGACAAAGGTTTTGCAAAAAGAAAAAAATTCTGAAAGAGTTATGATGTAGTTTAAGCTGTTATAACCAAGTATGATTAGCAAACCTCTCAAAACAAACTACAGCATACATGGCACACCACAAACAAGTGAAATGCACATTTCAGACTGTTAGAAAAGGAAAATAGATACCCTGCTGCAAGAGAGAGCTTAAGGGAGCCTCTATAGTCTCCAGGGCGATCTATCAAAATAACTTTGCCAAAGACCATATCACATTCTGTCAAGGAAAGGATGCAGAAAGGTGTCTCATACCAAGCTGGATGCACATGTGGCTGTGAATGGTCACCCTGCATAAATCCAAGTGATAAGTCAACATAGCTATAACCAATTGTCTTCTAAATTAAAAAATAAAAATAAACGAGGATACTATTTGTTTTTAAAAACTTGCCTACCTCATTAAAGAAATCAATAATGCAAGAATCCGCCTTTTTAGTGACAATTCGCATGCGAACAAAGTGATCAATAAAATCCTGCAACAAGCTAGGTATAGCCTCGACAATCCTATCTGTAAGTTCAATTTCAAATATGTGTCCAAGAGTTAGGATAATTTGTCCATCGCTAGGAATAGGAGATGCATAATTGCAGGAACAGTCAAATACATCAGCAGTAGATTTGAACAGAGAAGCAGCAAAGCATCTGTTTCAAACTATCAGCGACTATGGAGAGTAAGGAAATGAAGTGGAGTGCTAGGAGAGGAAGATGGTGCATGATTTCCTACAGGGATCCAAACCAGTAGCAGTATCTGGTTAGAAGGCTTGCAAGCAACAATGCAGCCCAAGCACTCATATTTTACTCATCAAGATCTATGCCTCTATATGAATATCAGAAACTCATGAGAATCAGAACAATCCATTAAGACGTCATTGGATGCCCACAGATCAGAGAAATATGTCCCTACCATATGATGGAATAAGTATGGGCCTCCATTCAAATGTCGACCAGTTGAACACCTTCTTCTAACCCACCCATCCATGATCTCTGGGGGGCTGTTTGGTTTGGTATTTAAGAGAGGTAAAAGAAGAGTAAATGGTAGAGGGATGATAATAGTGATTTCAGCTGCATGAAAGCAATGTAAGCAGGTAATAGAATAAAAACAAAATAGAGAAATAGGATGAAGATATAATGGCATCATAAATGTGAGAAATCTGAACTTCTTGATTTAAATATTAAAAAAAAAAGATAAGGTTGACTGTGGGAAAAAAGAAAAAGATTTTGGGGTGAAAAGATAGACATAAAGATGGATAATATAGAATTAATTGTGAAAAGGTACAGTTTATCAAAGATGTAAAACCTTGTTGCGTTAGGTGTAGAAAGAAGTATAAAAAGTAGCAAACGCAACATAATGGTGTTAGACACTTGACCAAAGTCTTCAAAAGCAGACAAAAGATCACTCGAGTGGTGTGATTTCAAGCAAGATTCAGAGAATATCATAAATCACTTTACAATAGCTGCTAGAACAGAGATATTTGGGGTTAATACAACAAAAACACCCTCAGAATAGCGGATATTCTTTTCAAGTCACTCTTTTTCTATTACTATAGATAAAAGCTATTATCAGATAAAACACAGGAGCACTTGTGAAATAAAAATAGATTCAGGATCTGGGAACTGTCTGTTTACAAGCATTAGCAATTGCAAAACTACACATAATGGCCAAGGGAACATGATTCCATAGAGGAATTACAAGCAGCACCAAGAAGAATCTGTGCTACTAACCACACAATGCTAACTCTAAACTTCTTCTCTACAAAAACTCCATTCTTGCAACATAATCACACCCATCTATTGGATACTAACATAGATGAGACATGGATCAAGTCCAGCACCACTTCTGTGTAACATACTCATTACCCTCTATCCTGCCATATCCTTTTCGTCCCTTTCTCTCAACTTCGCCATATTCCACTTCCCCCTCCCCTTTTCAACCTCTTTTCTTGATTTTTTAATAAAGCCTAAAAAACACCTAAGTCTACTTTACCCATATTTTTAGTTGTTGGTACAAACTTAAAAACTTTTTTTTCGTTTTCTTACATTTCTAACTTCATCCTTCATAATCTTGCCACTCATCTACTTCAGCATCATCAATTCAAATCCTCACATCCTATGGACATGTTTCTTGACCACCTAAGACTCCAAAACATAAATAATGGCAAGTCTTATAGCTAAAAACACACAGCTTTACTTCTAGTTCAAACAACACAACAATCGCATGAAATCATAAAATGCATTTCCATTTCTTCTGCTGAAGTGAATTTCTACCCAATTACTGTCCGTTATTATCCATAAAAAGCATCCTAATCACAAAAAAAGACTGGGGTTCTGAGGAAGTAATTAGAGAAAATATTGGCATCATTGTTTGCTGATACAACTAAAATGTCACTGTGTGGTGTTTAGTGGAAGCAACCATTGAACAACAGCAGTTGTTTCCAAATCGCCAGATGTTACGATAACAATGTTTCCAAATTTCAAGATGTTATGATAACAATGGACCATGTTACCTCATGACTTTTTTTCTATTCTTGTGCTGCCCCAAATCACTAACAAATGCACACGTCACACACACACACACACACACACACACACACACAAAAAAAAAAAAAACCATAGAGATTGGCACTCTGAGGAAGTAATTAGAGAAAATATTCGCACAATCATATAGCTGCTATGACTAGAATGGCACTGTGTGCTTAGTGGAAATAACCATCAAACAACAACAGTCATTTCCATATAGCAAATTGTTATGATCATAACAGACCATGCTACCTCATGACTTTTTTTCTATTCTTGTGCTGCAGCTAGGTAATGTTACATTATTGCATGTAGCATTATGTTACAGTGTTATGACCTCCAATAACAAATAAACAAAAGTAAAGGCCATTATACAATGTGCCACATGTGCAGAGGTTGAATGCTCAATAGAAAACTTGGATGTGTATAACTGACATTCCAAAGGAGCAATTCCCTCAAATAAGCTGTCATAGCAGCCTGTACTTACCTTTAGATGTTCCAGTTGTGTATTCATCTTCAACTGGTCCATCAGCAACTGGGAGGCCCAACTGAATCATTTCTCTTCCATGCCCTTTCATGGGCCTTTTGAAAGCCGTATATGTTTGCCCTGCTTTTTTGTGATTACTAGTGTTAGAGACAGTCATGCAAGTAAACTCCACCAAAGATATAGAAACCATAAGAACTCCATGAATAAACTCGAACAGAAATTATGCTCAAGATGTTACTTGGAAAACACCAAGTTTCCACCTAAATAAACGAACTCAAAAATAGCACTCTTGCAATGGGGCATCCCATACTTTTTCAAAGGGTATTTTAGCATATAATCATCTCTGACAGACATACAATAAGCATGAATAGATTTCCCTTTTGAGAATGTCAGAAAGGCAGGCATTGAAGATTCTTCTTTCACTTCTTTTTTTTATTATTGGAAAACAACAAAGAAAGTGGCCTCCAGATAGGGTAAAGGTAAACAGGTGAACCAGAAAGCAATCATTATAAAACATCCCATCTTGAGTTAGTGTGTGAAACAAACTAATAAACTAAAAAAGTTTAATCCAGATCCTATACAACTTCCTTTCAGATTTATTGAATCTGCATTTTACTCTACTAGACTGGTAGCACAGGAAACACAAAAAAATCAGAGTTGCAACATCAACATCATCTCACCAAATGAGGACATCCAAATCTACCACTTTATTCACACAAAAAAGAGTGATATCACTCCTCTTGAAGAAAATAATGAGCAAAGCAAAATTCCACAACTTTCTACAAACTGAGAATTGCTGATACCAAAAAGAAAGTGTTTCTGACCATAGATCTTGTACATTTTTCGTTTTCATGGGTCCTCTCACAGTTTGCATTCCTTGTTCACAACTTTCTACAAACTGAGAGTTGCTGATACCAAAACGAAAAGTGTTTCTGACCATATATCTTCTCCCTTCATTTTCATTAGTCCTCTCACAGTTCGCATTCCTTGTTCATCTACCGGGTATAAGGGAGGATAGTTCATCATCATTGTAATCAAAAGATGTTTCCCACCTAAGTGTCAGCTACATGGATGCTATTGCACCATTCTTATCAATCTTGAGATGAAGGTTAGGAATTAGGACTGCCAACTGTTGGGATGGTCCTAATGAAGGCAATTATTAGACATGGTCCTTTGTCTACATTAGGAAGCATAAATTAATACTTCAGATCACCTGAACAAAGAATCCTAGCTATTAAAAACAAAAACATAAAACAAAACAGTTGTGCAAAAGCCTCAAATTGAGAAGTATGTCATTCATCTTTTACTTGGTCAAGTCGATGAATTAGCTGCAAAGTCTCTGAAATCTCTAATTTGGTCCAAATCTCTACTAATTATTGAAAAACAAAAGATTCTGAGTGACAATGGGGATGGTATTCTGTGTATTCTGGAACTGTGAGAGCAGCGAAGGACTGGAAGCTAACACCTTTTCTGGATGGCTTGACTCATTGGCCAGTTTGAATCACAGAGGACATCTTAAAAACACTCGTCGCAGCCTGGTTCAACATGTACAACAGTTTAGAAACTTACTACATAAAGAAATTGCTAAAATGACCCCATGCCATTTTGAGCATGAGATTCATTGTGAAAGGAGGATCACAAATGGAGAAAAGGAAAAAAAAAAATCCGATCAGACAGTTCTTACCATTCCAAACTTCCAACCAAGTAACTGTACCATCCAGGTGAAAGTTTATCCAAGAGCAGCATATAAGCAAGATTATTAGATCTAGCTTACAGCATATTAATCAATGACAATCCCAGAGCACAACAGCAACAGTCTGCAAATTCAAGACTAAGGCCAGGCCTACCAGAAGAGGGTCTAATACCTATGGTAGATTAGGCTGACAAACTTAACCAAAACTTGGCAATTCCATGCTCAGCCAAAGAATCAATGGACCTAAAATTTCAACGGAAGCAAACCAAGAGATCAATAAGCTCAGCAAAACAAAGCCAAAACTCAGCCAGTCACAAAAACTCATCCGATCTATGATTTAGTTTAGCATGAGAAATCCAATTCCTCCCATATATTCTGCAAAAACAAACTGACTTCTCTTTTAGAGCTCACAGGCTATGCTATAAAAGATATTTCAGATAAATGAATTGCAACTTAACAATTAAACATGAAGCTGGAGATATTTCTCCTTAGGCAAAGACATTAAAAATGTACTTGGATTTGAAAAAGAAGCCATCATCCTGGTGGAGAAAAATGTTATTCTTGCCTTGCAACTCGCCTCTTCGCCCAGCTGCTCTCAGCTCATTTGCTAGTGAAACAAACCTTGAGATGTCTGAGCTATCAAAAAGTTCCTCATACAATTTTAGCCCTTCAACAGCATTAACCTGCAGATCAAGATATGTTTATTTAAAGCATGCATAAGATTATGCATCTCAAACACATGAAATGCTAATCTATAGATATGGTATTTAGAAGAGTTGCAACTTCAAGTTGTATTATGAAATTACTGATATAAAAGATCCTACCGCCTTCCCATCATGTACTTCAGTACCCACAAAAGTTTTAGGTTTTGTAATTAGATTCTGAATTTCATCATGACCTGGAGTACTATTTGATTCACTCTTCAGATGGCTACTCTGGCAAAGACCTGATAAAAAGGAAAACAGGTAGCATATTAGGATGCATACCACTGATAAATTGAGCACATAATATGTGCAGAACTTGCTCAAGAAATACATTTTAAAAAAAATCTCCATTAAAGTCTTAGAGTCTCTGCTCATTACATGCATTTCATACCTAGAAGCACTAAAAAAAAGTCCATGAAGATACTTTGCAAGAGAATTGATGAAAATTATCATAACTGTATGGCAATGACTATGCTTGCTACAGAAACACAAGATTTTAGATGAAATTTTTGGCAGCACAATGGTCCAAAAAACACCTAGAGCTCAAACATCAGGCATTAAACAAAGGTGTTCTAGCATCAAAATAATGTCACATAGTTCAAAAATGAATCAATGCTTAGAGCACTGGAATGTAGAATTAAAAAAGTGTCAGCGTTCCTATCCTACATTCAAAGAGCTTCTGCACACTGAATTCCAGTGGGTACCTTTTGAGATCAACTCACATTCATCTTTCACAGCATCATGCTCCAAATAACTACTCTCGGCTTCCCTCAAGATACCACCATTATTTAAGCTACATGCCCGAGAGTTCGTAAAATGATCAGCCCCTGCATCACACAGTGAATCAGTTAGCATTTTTATCCATCATAACAATATAGTATACCATTCACAAAAAGAAAACACCATGTACAATTAAAGTAATTCAAGTATTCCACTTGCACCTGCATTCAATGCTGTTAGGTAGATAATTGCATGTACGAGGCACACAAAGTAACTGCAATTTCAAGCTGCAGATTTAGGGAAAAGGTGATCAAAAGATCTAACATTTCTAAGGAAATGAGACACTATAGAGTTGGTAACACAATTACATATGGCAGTCGCTTCACAGCACATGTTGAATAGGCATGCCATTTGGAAGTTGAGACCATCCATCCACTGGGTAACATTTGCAAAAACATATGCATCAAATAATACTAGCCCTTTTGTTTTTTTCTATCTTGTTTTTTTCATGCCCTGAATGGTCCATTTTCCTCTTCTTTTGTTTCAATCTGAAAGCCAATAAACATAAGCATAGCCATCCAATTATGTATATTTTAAATTATATGCCATCAATTTCTTAAGCATAAGAAGACAACATCATCCATTTATATTCGATAAACAACAAACTGTGAAAGTTAAAGCCAGTACAGCATAAGATTTTTTGTAACTTTTATGGGATATATGACACGTGTACAACAGCCATGATTGGGATTATTCATTGACACATATTGCCATAGGCTAACCACTAGCAGCAGATCAAACGTATTAGATAATGATGCCTAATTAATACATTTTAAAACTATTAAAAGCTTATTATAACAAGTAATCACTAAGAAGCATTGGGTTGGTTACAATTACTTCTTATGTTAATTGTATATATACGTAGCACATTTAATTTCTTATGTAAAACCTACCTAAAATTATTTTAAGTCACTAATTGACTATGCTCGCCCATGTCCCTCTCTCTCTGTGCTTTCCCACATTACCCTTCTGTATCATCTCACCTATCTGGCTATCCTCCTTCATTCATCTTGTTTCTCACATATACCTGGAAATCCAAATGTCTTTAATGTATCCAATCCTTAATGCACCACTAACTTATACTTACAAATTGATGAGTGACTACAGGGATAACAACTTCAGCAAGTAAATTGGATCCATACTGGCCATACATGCTGGTTGTTGCTGATATCCTTCCTACTGTCCATTCATACAATGCCTTTCGATGGTTCAAATCACCCGATATGTGAGCTATTTCCGCTTTGACCAATCAAGGAAGGTTCCCCTAATAGTCCAAACATCCAGATTTATTGCACCAAACAACTGATTGATCACAATGCACCAGACAAGTGTCTCACATCTAAACCCATTAAGCAAAATCAACTATAACATTATTACTGCTATGCATGGCATACAAGGTTAAATGAAATGATTGGTCAAATATATCCAGTCAACTGAGAATCGTCACTCCATTTCACAAGATAGGCATCACGATATAATATTATTGTCTATTTTCTCTGATTGTGTTGACTAGTCATTTATTGGTTACACCGCCCTAATCAATATTGTCAACTACAGTTATTATGAACCCCCCAGCACCACTTTATTACCCAATAGGTGTTAATCCCTTTTCAAATAGTTAACATATCTCAATTAATCAGCAAACGGTTAGGTAATAGTGCAATAAATGCAAATTATACAATGTGTTCCACTGTCTTAAATAGCTTATGAATAGTGCGCTGTAAACTTCACACCACATGGCACCTAAAAATAGTACAAGTTGCATGTACCAAGCACTGATGCCTGTGCTACATGTAGTTTAAAGTGCAAGCTATGTACTCACTACATCCTATTGCATGAAGGCAGCAATAAAGAATGATGTCTTCAACAAATTGTTACATTTTACAACTTTTAAAAGAAAGAAAGATAGTTAAGCTTTTTCGTATACAAGGTCACCATTGTAATAGCATTGATACAATCATTATCAGGTCTAATCACACAAATACCCCTAGAAGGGTAATATCTTTGCAATTGTATCGAATCATAGGGTTACTTTGGTTATTGTAGGAGAGAAATTATGTCAAGGTGAAATGCATTGGAAGGTAGATCTAAATAATTTTAATGTGTTTAATGATTAGATAGAACAAGTATGAACAGGTTATTAAATTAATTTCTTTGATGGTTTTATCATTTTTTTACACTTCTAGAGGCACATGCTTCACCACATGCTATTCTCATATAGAAACATCAATAGGAAATGAAGCCTAAATAAACTATTAAAAAAAAATGAAAGCTTTTACAAACATGGAAATACAGCAAAAGGTATCTGAAATTGGTTATAAATAGCAGCACATGCTATTAAACTGAGAAAACTTCATTTTCAGTTTAACTTAATTGACACAGCTTGAACCTAGTTCTTGCTGGTGAACAACATTTATAATTACATCACATTAGTGATGATAGTCCAATTACTGAGAAAGTTGCCAGAATTATTTTCTATCTTGCCATTTAAAAAGTGTTTTTCAGAATTCGTCTATGTTTCCCTTCATTAAAGTCAGTTTCTCACTATGTTCATGAGCATCCATATTCTAGGTTGAGATTGCAAAGTAGGTGAATAAAAGTTTTTTCCTTTTCATTAAAGAAAATTTCTAATTTAAGTTGGTTTGTGCGCTTGGTCTAGGCTCGGTTTTTAAATTCTATGAAATGGGCATTGTACCCAATATTCATGGCATTCTCTAAAAGGTTGCTATATTGAAACTAAAACCATGAATAACAAAGTAGACAATAAAATTATAATTCATCAAAATATCCTACAATTAAAATTGACAACCGTTGTAATTTGGAACCTGACAAATAATCCATGGACATTTTGATATGGATAAACCAGCTTTCAATTTCAGGAACTTTAGAAATGGGAATTTCTACCTGTATTGCTTCTCTTATTTGAACTTGGTAATAATGGAAGCGTTAAAGATTCTTTGGCCCTGCAAACTAGTTTTTCTTTTCTTGTCTTTTTTTCTTTTTCTTTTTTTTTTTTTTTTTTTGAGCGGTGGGGGCGGGGGTCGTAATTTTCCTGAGAAAGCCTGGAAATTTGAAATTGTCTCTTTATCAGATACTATCCAACAAAATCGACTGCTTATTAGTTTATTACCGTCTGTCTCTTCCGCACGCACCACGCCTTTGACTTCATTTCTTGTCTTCTGTTCTCTTTTCCCCAAATTCGCATCTGAGCTAATCGATGAAACCAAAGAATCTGCATCCTGCGAATTGGGTCCAGTACCGGAACAGTGATTCTCCTTCACATTCTCCATCTGATGCCCCCGCCTATGCCCAGATGTCAGCTTTTTGAAATCCTTGGCGACCTTTGTTGATGGATCAGAATGCCGCGGAAGGTGCAGCTGCGCCTGCTGTTGCTTCCTCCAGACCACCTGCTGCAGCGCGTAACCAACTTCCGCAACAGGAAAATAGTGCTGCATATGGAGCACTGGAGTCCAGTTGCAACGCCGCTGCTGAACGCATCCAAACACAGTGTCATACTCTCCAGGCTCACCAACTGATCGAAGGTGCTGACACAAGGAGTCGATGATGGCATTCGCAGCTGCGAATTCACTGCGGAGCCATGAGATGAAGCCATCTCGTTCGTCCACGAGCCACGGACGATCGCCCTGAAATTGCATTTTCTCTCGACTCACAGCATTGCTCGATGGCATTGCCTGGGAATTTTCCGCTATTCCGAGCCCATTTCCGCAGACAGATAGAGAACTAGATCAGCGTCATTGGATTATACCCTTCTGATCGCCCGATACTGAAAATTCTCGTATACAAGATAAATTGCTCGAATTCTCCTCTTTTGGAAGCCAATAAAAGAAGCTAATTCAAAATACTAAATTTAAGTTCGAAATAATTGAAAAAAACATTCCAAACCGAAACTCCAACCATCAAAAAACTAAGACGAGTAAATAAAACAAACTAAAAATTTAACACATTTTAAGAAATATTTTCACGACCTTGCGAAAAACAAAGAGAAAAATCGCCAATCGATGAAAAAACAAACAGAAATTGACAAAATTCTAGAATTCCAGCCATTCTAACGACCCAGACGCAGGATCAAACGCGATCTGGCGAATCGGAGAAGAGAAATGAAATGCAGCAAAGCTCGCAGATCTGACTTGAAACCTTCAGATCCGGGTCGACTGTACAAGAGATTTAAATGAGAAAATAGAAAACGAATCGCGTGACAGTGTAAGGTTGAAGGTTTGGAATGAAATTTAGGGTTTCGGGGAGGGGGAAAGAAAAAATGGCTTTTTAATCACGCATCCGATCTTATATATTGTTTTGGATATATATATATA
>JAYJMB010019327.1:0-42677 GCA_036873735.1 Pouteria campechiana
TTGTCATGATGATAGAGATATCCATGAGGCTTGTGTAACATTATGAGTTTCTTGATCTTAATGCATCTTGGTTAGTTTAAAATTATCACAAAGATGTAGGAAATTTGCTAATTGGAATAGGTTGTTATAACTTGAGAAAGAATAACAACTAAAAAGGAGAGATTCATTATCAATATATGAATAAACATTAATTGATTAAAGTGGGTGAAATTAAATAGGATTAATCTGGTGAACTTGTGAACCCCTAGATGCATCAATCACTGGTCTCCTTTATCTATCCAAATTCTACATCATTGCTAAAGTCCATTGGCTTAGATTTCTTCTCTTTCCATCTTCTTGTCACATTTTGATTCTTCAAACAAAATTCAAAGTTAGAGTAATTTGGTACTTGGTAAACTTAGTACTCATGGGAACAATATCTTACTCACACTTTATTACTTGTTGACGACACCTATACTTACGTTTGAAAAATCAGCAACAATCTGCAACAAGTTTTGGCATCGTTGTCTGGGACTAAAGTTGTGCCAATATCAAAATAAATAACTCTAGTTTTTCTTTGAATTTTTTTCTTTTATTTTTATTATTCATTATAATTTTCATGCCTTTTTCACAAGTTTTGTGTTGAGCATCATGAAAACCATACTCGAACACATTGAAAACTTCAAAAAGTAGCAGAATAACTTATACTCCAACACATAAAATCCAAGATGGTGCAATCGCCCCACCATATATGGAGAAATGATTAGAATATGGGGCAAACTCAATAATTTTTTATGCAAAAGCTATTCAAATTTCTTAATTTTTGTGTGACTTTTGTCATGGAAACCATTCCAGCGAAGAATGTCAAGTCATAAAATTCATTCAAAAAGAAGGCGGATTAGGAGGTTACTTTAGCTTAGTTTACCGATGCCACAAACACATTCTCAGCCAAGGTCGACTTTTTCATGGCTAAACCAAAAATTTTCATGGCTAAACCAAAAATTTTCATGTTAGAGATAAGCAAATTCATTGGAGAGGCAAGAGACAGTTTTCAGAATCAACTTGCTTTGATACATAATCAATTTATGCAGATCTAGAATTTGGAAACTCAAACTACTCAGTTGGCCAATATGTTCAATAGGCCACAAGGTAATCTACCTAGCAACACAAAAGTCAATCTAGGAGAACAATGCAAGATGATCACCTTGAACAGTGAGAAAAAACTGGAGCTTCCATCAAGTGGTGAAAAAGCTAAGCCAGAAGATCAAGAACAAGTTGAAGTTATTCCTGACATTCAACCACTGCCTCCTCAACAAGAAGTTCAACCAATGCCTCCTCAATAGTCTATTATGCTAAGGAAAAGGAAATAATTGGAACATATATTGATTAATCAAAAAGACAAGTTAGAAAGCCAAGAGCAAGTGGAAGTTTTTCATGAAGATGTTTATGAAGATTCACTTTAAGAATGTCTGGTTCAAACAAGTATCAGTGGAATTGAGAATGAGGGGATAGAGGAGTGTGAAAAGTCTATAGAGGAAAACCCACAATTGTAACCACCATCTTCAAGACAAACGACACTGAGATCTGAGAAATTGGGATAACTCACTAAAAACTTAATCCATCAATTGAAGAGCCTCTAATTCTAGAACTCAAACCCTTGCCCTCTCATTTGAAATATGATTATGGAGTTTCTTCCTTTCTAGTAATTAATTCTTCTTCTCTTATAGGTGTCAAGAAAGAAAAGACTCTATGGGTACTACAAGACTGGAAGTGTGCATTCGATTGGACTGTAGAAGATATCAAGAGAAGTAGTTCTACCTTCTATATGCATAATGTTAGAATTAAAAGTGATAAAGCAAGGGAGAAATTTAAAGTGAATGGATAGTGGAGAATAGTCAAGCTAAAGACTATAAATTAGAATTGCTTCTCATCCCTTCTCTTATAGGATTTTTAGTTATTTTTGGGTTTTATTTTGTTTATCTATTTTCTTAAGTTTCTTTCGGTTTTTTTAATTGAGCCTTTCTTGAGCCCATCAAAAGTCCATTTCCATCATCAAGGCAACCTCCATTCACCATCAGAGGAGAATATATCCCCACAAGGAAGTTTCTTTCCCCCTTATGCATTTTTTTCTAAACATTGAGGATAATGTTTAGTTTACGTTTGGGGGTATTTAGTGATATTTGAGGATTTTCATTCAATTTGGAGCACAAATTTTTGAATTTAGGTATATTCTTTTCAATGAGCTTCACTTTTTGATGTCTTAGCTAAGAAACTCCAAGAGCAATTGTGCTAAAATATTGAAATTGAAATGGATTCTCTCTTGTTGATCAATAACTTATGCTTAGTTTTTGATTTCCATTACACATAATTTATAAGGGAGGATAGGCACTAACTTGTGATTGAATGATTCTTCTGAGAAGTCTTTCTTCTTCATGAATGATGATTTTTTTTATTGAGCACATTATGTTTTGATCATGTGAAGTATATGTGGATTAGTTGATGATGTTGTGAATTCAATGACAAGTTTAATTGATATGAGCACACTGGAACTTGTTTCATTATCCCTTAAGGAAAAATTCTAGATAACATGTTTACTTGGAAGTGATTTAGGCATTCTTTGATTAGTTTGAGTCATTCAAGCTAACCTATTACATTTATTGTCACTAATGTCCCCATTGAGCTTCAATGAAAAGAATGGCATATGCAAAGCATATGAAAGAAAACCATTCAACTATTCCTTCTTAAGCTTTGTAATCCAAACCCTTTGAGCTTGAAAAACATGTTTGACCCATTAAGAGACATATTTGATACATATGCTTGTTAGAGAAATATAAGAGAGCAAAAGAAGATAAGTTTGTGGGTGTTAAAAAGAAAAATGCCAAAAAAACAAAAAAATGGATAAAAAGAAAAGAATCAATAAGGATTATTCTTTCATTTGGGGGGATCACATCCCAATGAACTCAAAAGAAAATAAGTTTGGGGGTGTGGTACTAAGACAACCTATAAAAAGAAAGAGAAGAGCAAATGAAAAGTAAAGAGAGTAAACTTTCATTTGCAAATTTATTTATGATCTCTTAGTTTGTGAATCCTCATTTTTTCCTTTTGTTAGCCAAACCTAAGGGCCCCATTACAAGCTTGGAAAAGGCCAATTAATCCAAGTAAATAAAGTTGTTAAGATAGTAGAAAGGGATTATGAAAAGCAAGCCTATGGGATATTTTCTAGAGATCATTGGAATCACTAAATTGAATATTGTTGATTGAAAAACATATATGTAGCATGAAATTAATAAAACACGCATACACAATTTCACCTCATAAAGAGATTGATGAAGCATAAGATTCATGGGATTACTTGGCAATTACTTTGAATGATTTTTGAGTTATGTGTACATGCGTAATTTGTCTATCATGTTGTTTATTATTTAAGAGAGAATATCTTGAATTCTCATGAGACATGATTACTGTTTTGCTCGAAAATAATCAAAAGATAAGTTTGGGGATATTCGATAAGCTCACATGCCCATTCGGAACTTTGGCATATCGTTGGATGCCCTTTGGCCTTTGCAATGTCTCAACCACTTTCCAAAGGTGTATAGTTAGCATCTTTTTAGATTATATTGAGCATATTATAGAAGTCTTTATAGATGATTTCACAGTTCATGGCGACTCCTTTTATAATTGCTTTCATAACCTTACATTTTTTCTTCAAAGATGCATAGAAACTAACCTTGTGTTAAATTCTGAAAAATGTCACTTCATGGTTGAACACGATATAGTTTTGGGTCATGTTATTTCATCTAGTGGAATTGAGGTAGATAAAGCTAAAGTTGATATCATTCAGTCTTTACCTTAGCTCACTAGTGTGTGAGAAGTTCATTCTTTTCATGGACATGCAGGTTTCTATCAAAGATTCATCAAGGACCTCTCTAAAATAACATTGCCCCTATGCAAGTTACTGCAAAATGATGTGGCTTTTGAGTATAATGAAAGGTGCAAAAAGGCAGCTGAAGGAACTATTGACTTCAACCCCAATTATCCAACCTCCTAATTGGAATGCTCCTTTTGAGATAATGTGTGATGCAAGCAATTATGTAGTGGGTGCTATTTTGGGTCAAAGAATTGGGAAAGCATCTCATGCCATCTATCATGCTCCAAGGACATTGAATGCTGCTTAGAGAAATTATTCCACCACTGAGAAAGAACTTTGAGCTGTTGTCTTTGATTTGGAAAAATTTAGATCTTATCTACTTGGTACTAAAGTCATTATTTATTATAATCCTCTAGCTCTTCATTATTTGATGATGATGAAGGAAGCAAAGCCAAGATTGATAAGGTAGATACTTCTCTTGAGAGAATTTGACTTGGAGATTAAGGACAAAAGAGGGACAGAAAATTGGGCTGGAGATCATTTGAGTCAGTTAGTGCATGTAGAGGATGAACTTTATCTGTAGGAAACATTTCCTGATGAGCAATTATTCTCTACGAGTGAGAACTTGCATTGGTATGCAAATATAGTAAACTATTTGGTCTCTAACATATTACCTCCTCATTTATCTAAAGCTCAGAGAAACATGTTCAAGAGTGATGTAAAATATTATGTATGGGATGATCCATACTTGTGGAATCATCATGTAGATCAGGTAATAAGAAGGTGTATTCTTGAAAGTGAATTTCTTTCTATACTCACCTTTTGTCACTCTTATGCTTATGGAGGTTACTTTGGAGCTAAGAAAATGACAAGAAAAGTGTTAGAGTGTGGTTTTTATTGGCCATCTTTATTTCAAGATTCATACTCTTTCTGCAACTTATGTGATCATTGTCAAAGGATAGGTAATATTTTCCAAAGGAATGAGATGCCACAAATTGGCATACTAGTCTGTGAAATTTTTGATGTTTGGGGCATTGATTTCAGGGGACCATACCATATTTTTTTGTTTTGTTTATATATTACTTACTGGTGACTACATTTCAAAATGGGTGGAAGCTAAAGCCACCAAGATTGATGACTCTAAAGCTATTATGAATTTTATCAAGGTTAACATATTCTCTAGGTTTGGAATTACAAGAGCTTTGATAAGTGATCGAGGTACTCACTTTTGCAATTGAACAGTTGAAGCTTTGTTGAGAAAATATTATGTGATCCATAAGGTGTCAACTAACCATCATCCACAAACTAGTGGATAAGCTAAAGTATCAAATTGAGAGATCAAGTCCATTCTTGAAAAGATAGTTAATCCCAATAGAAAAGATTATAGTTTATGCCTGGATGATGCCTTGTGGGTGTATAGGACTGCATACAAGATTCCCATTGGTATGTCACCTTATCAGTTAGTGTTAGGGAAATCATGTCACCTTCCTATTGAGTTAGAACACAATGCTTATTGGGCTATCAAGAGTTTCAACATGAACATGGATGAAAGTGGAGAGTACAGGAAATTACAACTACAAGAGTTAGAGGAGATTCGCAATGATGCTTACGAGAATGCAAGGATTTACAAGGAAAAGGTGAAGGCTTTTTATTATAAAATGATCTCTAGGAAGGAGTTTAAAGTTGGTCAGAAAGTTCTTCTATACATTCAAGACTTTGTCTATTTCCAAGTAAGTTAACATTCTCATTAGAATGGACCTTTTATTATCACTAATGTTTTTCCTCGTGGTGCAATCGAAATTCAGAGTTTGGTGACTTCCAAAGTTTTCACAGTGAATGGTCATAGAGTTAAGCATTTCTATTAAGGACTATAAGTTGAAAATGTTGCATAATTGGGTCTTGAACTGCCAGTTTACATTGATTGAAGGAGGAAGCATTGAGTCGAGCCAACGATTATAAACAAAAGCGTTGCTTGGGAGGCAACCCAAGGAGAGTTTGTGTTTCTTTTTCCTATTTCCTTCTTACTTTTGCATTTATATTATGATTTTTTTTATACAGTCTTTGCATTTGGCCTTATATTAGGGAAAATGTAAGTTTTAAGTGTCGGAGAGGTGATTTAGGTTTAGGTTGTGTTTTTGTATTTTTATTTTTATCTTTGCTTTTATTTTTGAAAAAATTTTTTTTTGAGAGAGTTAGTTTTACCCTTTTTTTTGGTTGTTTCAAATGAGTTGAGGTTGAGGATGTCTTGAGTAAGATTCAATTGATTGAATAATTAATCTTCCGATTTGCAATTGCTTGGTTTAGTTATTTTCCTTGAGAATGGTGATGACTAAATTTCATAGACAAAAGCTGGTGAGATTTTAAGCCTTTAGACTGACACATTCACATTAGTCTCATCCTTTTTCTTCTTGAGATATATTCTTCCATGGATTTATTTCTCTAGAACTTGCCTTGATTCTCTTTGAGATCATATTGATGTATGCATGCATGAACATGGTTAAGGCCTTCTTTGTTTTGAACTACATGAGCCCAATAGCCTACCTTATGATTAATTTCTCCTCTTGTTGAGCCCTTTTGAGCTTTATAGAATTTTATTGTGAACCTATGTTACAAGCTTGAAACCCAAAAAAATAATATCTTTACCCAAGCTATAGATCTAGTGGAGCATGGGTTATCATTGTACTATGTATGGGTATACACAAAATAAAGTGTAGGGTGTCAAAATTTGTGACGTGGCTATAATTGATGAAATGGAATAGATTGTTGTTCTCAAAATTGTGAAAAAATAATGAAAAGAAAGAAAAGAAAAAGAAAAAGCGAATATCAAAATTTCAAGGAAAGGAATCTATTTATACATCATGTATTCAAGGGTGAAAGATGTTGAAGAAAACAAGTGAATTTACATGTCTTATATATTTGAGCATGAGTTGATTTATTTGTACTTCACTAGTTTTAATGACTTTTGAGCTGCATCTCCAAATATCTCTCACCTTTACCCTAAACCCCATTTCAACCTATGAAAAGTCTTTATGATTCATGATATGCATGTGATCTAAATGATGTAGAATGAGAAGATATCAAAGCTTATGGTAGATCATTTTCATTAGAATGAATTTGAGTGAAATATATATCCTTCAATCACATGATAGTAGAATATTTATTTCAGTGAGGGTTCTACTTGTTTAGTTTAATCCATCTTCAAGACAAAATGCTTACTGAATGATTGTAAGTTGTGTAAGAATGATTTGTTCATGAAGTTTTATGAGTTTTGATTATTCTTTGTTTATGATAATTTCAACCTTGATAATCTTTGGGGGAGAGTGAATTTGAGTTTCGCCCGAGGACGAGCAAGAGTTAAGTGTGTGAGAATTTGATAAGAATGTAAAATATCATAATTTATTCCCTTAATACTTAACATTTTATACTTATTTGACTCCTATATGTACTCATTATTCTTATATTCTGATTTAGGAGACAATTGGAGTGGTTAAGTGCAAAAAAAAGTCGATTGAAGGATTTTAGAGAATTCAACATCATTCATTATTTTGGGCATAACTCTCTCATCTGACTTCTGATTGAGATGATTAAAGATGTTATGGAAACACAAGAAAAATTTATAAAACTTTCATGTTTAGAGTTTTGAGCGATAAGGACTACATCAAGAGAAAATAAAGGAAGAATGTCAAAGTCAGGATGAAGTACAGAGGAGAAGTAACAAGGAGCAAAGTGATTAGAGGCAGTAGATAGGAGCCAACCCACTTCACACCACCACCCCATGGGCCAGTAAGGTGGCGGCGGTGGTGCCCAAATCCATTCCCACTTTTCAAAAGTTGCAAAAATTATTGTTTTGTGTATTTTTGACTCTGTAAAAATTACAGTTTTGTAGGGTTTTTGACAATTCTTTTGCTAGAGTTTGGAGAGGACTTCTTGACGGCTTTCGACAAAGAATCTTGTCTCTTTTCGATTATATTTTCTTTGTGATTTCATGGCCTTGCGTGGCTAAATTTTTATTCTTGGTTTAAGAAGATAGAAGCCTTAGAATCAACATACTGTGAGATTTAATTGTTTAATTTATACTTTGAGTATTGAATGTTCTTCTTTGTTAATGATGATGATTGTTATGCTTAATTATTAGGAGGCCTACTAGTTTATTATTCATTGCAATCTATTGCTAGATTATATATCAAATCCATAATCATTGGATCCCTCTAATTTGTGAAGCAACTAGGGTTTAATAATTTGTTGTTGTTGCAGTTATTAAATCTTAGAAAGAATATTTAACTAAATTAAATGCAACTGCTAGTGCTTATGTTGTTTAGTTTCATCAATCTCTACAATCTTAAGGCTGTTATTAGATTAAACCTTTAGCATTGGTCTTAGGTTGTTTAGTTGTTAGGGTTAATTAGAACGCTGGTTTCTAGTTAACTATGTTGAAGGAGCGATAAGAAAAATAATTCCAATGGTTAATATTGAAAATATGAATTGATTTATAATTGTGTCAATGATTAGTTATGAAATTTTGATGGTGGATGTTGACTTAAACCAAGGTTTTCTTCTCTGATAAATTTCTTTTATAACACTTTCTTCATTACATTCAAAACTCCTCTTTCTTGTTCACATTACATAAAACTAAGTTAGATACTCCTCGTGGGATTGACCCTTATTCACACTACTATAGGTTATTTAATTGAAGTAAGGTTCTAAATTTGGTTGTTAATGAAAGCACACCACGGTCGTGACATCCAAATCAAGCATCGCGACATTCACCCCTAAGGCATGTTTATCCCAAGTTTTATACCATTATCCTTAGGGTTTCCTCATTTCCATGCTCTTTTCATAATTTTCGAAAGCTACAACATGATTGAGAGTCACAACATCAGACTTCGATGTCATGGCATCAATATCCTGTTCAACATGTTTTCTCCACATAGATTGTTGTTAGCCACTGTGCTTGGCTTTGATGTCGCGGTACTTGATGTGAATGCTATGGCTTCTGAATTCAAAGTTGTCGCAGCTAAATGTTATCCAGGAAAGTTCTTCTATCCAGCATGCCATGCACCACGATGCTTGATTTGAATGTCATGATGCTCAATCTATCCACCAGATATAGCTTTAGTGTTTTGTGTATAACTTTCTCATCTAATATCCGAATTATGTTATTATTATTTCATTAGAAAGATAATTTTAATTTCTACAACTTCTATTTTGAACACATTTTCCAAATCATCATTCATCTACTATAATTGACATCATTTTTAGCACTTCTGAAGCTAGACTAAAGAGTGAGATAGTTATAGTGTTTTATCCATAACATCCATGTTTAATCTCCAAATATAGTAATTCTTGATTTGTTAGATATATAACTTGAATATCTAAAACTTATATGTTGAACACTTTTGTTGAATCCATCTCCAGGTATACCAAAAATGGCTTCAAATTAACGCTAACACTTATCTCTGTAGGCAAGATTTCTTTGCAATGTTTTAGATGGTGCAACATCTGATTTTAATGTTACTGCATTCAAGTGCTTTTGACATTGTTATAATTTTGAATAAATTAAAATATATCTTCCATCTTCATCCATATGATCTTTCCCTTCAACTCTATTAAAATGCTCCTTTTTAACATGTTTTGATGCCTGGAACACAATTTAAGTCCATTAAGTGCAAGCCATCTCTGACGTATCTCTTAACTCGATGACCATTAACTTTGAATGTGCTTCTATCTTTTAGATTCTCCAATTCAACAGCTCCCTGTGGAAACACTTGAGTGATCAAGAATGGTCCAACCCAACGTGATTGCAATTTTCTTGGAAACAAATGCAAATGTGAGTCGTATAACAAAACCTCCATTCTAGGTTCAATACATCTCTTACAAATGACTTCATCATGGTATCGCTTGGTTCGCTCTTTTTACATCTTTGCATTCTCATATGCTTCATCTCTCAACTCTTTGAGTTCATTAAACTGAAGTTTCCTTTGCTCTCTTACCTTCTCCAAATCATAATTTAGATTTTTAGTGCTTAGTATGCCTAGTGCTCCAACTTGATAGGCAAATGATATGCTTTCCCAAAAATAAGTCTTTAAGGACTCATTTCAATTGGGGTCTTGAAAGCAGTCCTGTATGCCCATAATGCATCATTCAACTTCATCGCCCAATCCTTCCTTGAGGTGTTCACAGTCCTCTCTAGAATTGCTTTAATCTGTCAGTTACTAACTTCCATAATGATTCATATTGTACTTTTTCAACAAAGCTACAAAAACCTTTTTACAGAAATGAGCTCCCCTATCACTAATGATTGTCATTGAAGTGCCAAACCTCAAGAAGGTCCCATCTTTCAAAAATCTAAGCACAACATTATCATCATTAGTTTTAGTGTCCATTGGTTCAATCCACTTAGACACATAATCCACAGCAAGTAAAATGTAACAGGTTCTCATTGGATGGTGGGAACGGGCCCATGAAATCAATGCCCCATACATCAAAAAGCTCAATCATAAGATTACCTATAAGTGACATCTCATCTCTCCTTTAATGTTCCCTATTCTTTGGCACCTATCACAGATTGCACAGAAGGCATGAGCATCCTTAGAAATAGTTGGGCAATAGAAACTAGATTGAAAAATCTTAAGAGTAGTTTTCTTTCCTCCAAAACATCCTCCAGAGTTAAATGTGTGGCAATGTTTCAGAATGCTTTACTGCTCATCTTTTGGGACATAATGTCTAATGATTTGATTTGGACATAGTTTGAACAAAACTAGGTCATCCCAAAAGTAATGTCTTACCATCGACAGCAATGTCTTACCATTGACAACAACTTCCTCTTTCATTGTGAATTCAACATAGGATTAAAAACTCCTTTAACCAAGTATGTGACGATGTCAACATACCAAGGTTCACTTCCCTTTATAGAAAAAATTTGTTCATCCAAAAGATCTGATTGATAGGAATGTGATTGATAGGAATGTTCTCATTGCCTCTCTCTCTTGCTCAAAATCGATCCCTTCCACCAACTTGGACAAATGATCAGCTACAACATTTTCACATTCTTTCTTGTCTTTGATTGTCAAATCAAATTATTATAGCAATAAGATCCACCTGATTAACCTAGGCTTGGCATCCTTCTTTGTTATTAAGTATCTCAATGCAGTATGATTAGAATAAATAATTACCTTAGAACCAATCAAGTAAGAGTAAAACTTTTCTAAAGCAAACATAATTGCAAGCAATTCTTTTTTAGTGGTGGAAAATTTCAATTGTGCTTCATTCAAAGTTCTACTTGCATAATGAATCACATGAGGTAATTTATTTATTTTTATCCTAGAACAACACTGATAGCAAAATCCGATGCATCACACATAAGCTCAAATGGAAAGAATTAATTCAAGAAATGCTAAAATTGGAGCAGAAGTTAATTTTTTCTTTTAAGGTATTAAAGAAAACAAGGCATTCCTTATCAAAATAAAAAGTTACATCTTTAGCCAGCAAGGTACAAAGTGGGCTAGAAATTTTTGAAATGTCCTTTATTATAAACCATTTATAAAAACCTGCATGATCAAGAAAACTTCTAACTCCCTTGACTGAAATTGGGGGAGGTAACTTGCCAATTAACTCAATTTTTACCTTATCCACTTCTTTGCTTTTACTAGAAACATCAATACACCATTTAAGCACCAATCTCAACTTATCAAGGCAATCATAAAATGGAACCCCAAAGATAGAAAAATCATCCATGAATACCTCAATAAACCTTTCAATCATATTATAAATAATGGACATTATACACCTTTGAAAGGTAGCAAGAGCATTGCATAAACCAAAAGGCATCCTTCGATAAGCCAACATTCCAAACGGGCAAGTGAAAGTAGTATTTTCCCGATCTTCTAAGGTAATGGGAACCTGATTGTAACCTAAAAAGTCATCTAGAAAACAATAGTAAGCATGACTTACCAATCTTTCAAGCATCTGATCAATGAAAGGGAGAGGAAAATGGTCCTTTCTTATTGTTGCATTAAGTTTTCTATAATCGATGCACAGCCGCCACCTTGTAGTCATTCTCATTGGCACTAATTCATTATTGTCATTTTTAAAAACAAAAAGACTAGATTTTTTTGGTACCACATGTACTAGACTTATCCATTTGCTATTAGAGATTGGGTAGATTATACCCGCATCTAACAATTTGATCACTTCATGCATGGGTTAAGTCTCCTCTGAGCCTCCCTGCAAGTCATTATTATTGGTTCTCATAGGATGGCTATAAGCACTTCCCTTAATGTATGAATAAGAAGGCCTAGAAGATTTGAAAGATTAAAGCTTTTGAATGAATATTTAGGAGTTGAAGCTATTGGCCTCAGGTGAAAGGTTTGGCAGAAGATTTAAGCTCTTGAAAAATACTCCTTCACCACCTTTGAATCATCTCACCTCTTCTCCTTAAATAACTCTCTTGAAAACTTGATCGTTGGAGGAAGATGATCTTCATTAAATGTAAAGACGAAAGTAGGTGATCAGGAAATAAATGTAAAAGACCATTCTGATAATCTCCCATTTGAAAACTTTGCCTTCTAATTAATTCCCATATGCTTAAAACCATTTTGTAGTGCTGACCTTCACATAGAAGAAGGTGAATAACTGGTTCAGGCAACTGACAAATGAGGAGATGCTGCAGCTCTGACTTGATTCATGGTTTTGAAAAGAAGACAATACATTCTAACAAACTCAGCCACTCCACTTTGATCGGTACTTTATGTTGGGTCTTGTAAGCTTGGCTTAACTCAAGAGGGGAGGGGTGAATTGGGTTTATAAAAATTTTTTGCTTAACCCCTATTTGATTAATTTCCCTCCTTTTTGTGCTTGTGTGCAATTTGAAATGAAATAAGCAATAAAGTAGTTAAATGCAAGAAAGTAAATTAATCACACAAGAATAGCACATAATATTTTTTATAGTGGTTCGTTCAACCTTCCCCACTCCACTCTTCCAAGAACACTACTTTCCATGCCTTGGGTTCCACTATCTCTCTATAATGAAATTACACAAGTGCTCCTCACACTCTTCTAGATTCTAGCTCTAGGGGGCATAAACTTAGCAATCGATTATGAGAACAATCTCCCCAATGATTGACTTGCTATTCTTGATTCCAGCTCAAGGGGGCATAAACTAGTGCTCCTTGCACTTTTCTTGATTCTAGCTTAAGGGGGCATAAACTTATCAATCGATTATGAGAATAAACTCTCCAACAATCAACTTGCTCTTCTTGACTGGTCTCTACCAACTCAAGAAATACACAAGTGAAAGAAAGAGAGAATTACACTTTGAATGTGCTTCTTGTTAAGCACTAGGAAAGAAGTAATTTGAGTAGCTCTTTTTGGCATTGAGAATCTTCCCTTTGTGTTTTAGAAGAAGGCCTTGAATGAATATTGTGAAGTTGGAAGCTTTTGTGTGAGTATGAAGAAGGTTTAAGCTCTTGGCCTTTTGTTGCTTGAGAATGAGAAGGTTAAAGCTCAAAAGGATCTTCAAAATGAATGCAACAACTTTTTGGAAACATCCCTCTATTCCCTCTTAAATAGATCTTTCAAAATCATAGTCATTTAAGTTGATTTGATGGAGCAATGTTCGAAATTCCGACCATTAGGGGTCAACAGGCAGTATGGCAGGCGCCTGGGCCAAGTGACTATGAGTCGGGCGATATGCTAGGCAGCTAGCCCAAGCGGCTATGGTCGATTCTCTAGCTTTTCTTCCAAGTGTACCGTGTTACCTCCTTCTAGGCGGTATGGCAGGTGGTTGGTCCAAGTGGCTAGCGTCCCAGGCTGTTGGTCCAAGTGGCTGGCTTTTGCCAAGCGGTTGGTCCAAGTGACTAGCATCCTCCAATTGTGTTTTTCCATTTTGCTTCTTTTTGAAACTTTGACATCTTTTATTTTAAACCAAAATGCATTTGTCCACATATAATTTGCATAAGTTTAGAAATAGGGATATTGAGTTTTAATCATGTTTTTGTACTTAGAGAAACTCTTTCAAGCTTACATTCTTTAGCATAGAAAAATGATACTCTTTGAAGCACATACTTTTATATAAACAATTATAAATATGATCCAATGAATCACAATATGATAAGCCAAGTTAATTGCAACATGGATCATAATGGTTTTCTTCATTTTCTAATGACTTGCAAATATGCTTGCATAATGATTACTCAATTAAAATACATACCATACAAGCATACTTGACTACATTTCAAGCTTCATAAACTAGCAACATCATTAGCATATTTCTAGTCTAAAATAAGTTTTATTGTTATCAAAATTATGTACATAATCCTAACAATCTCCCCCCTTTTGATGATGACAATACCTAAAGACTTGAGTTATTTTAAAGCATATGCTAATGATCCATTTGCAATTGTAAACTCTCCCTATCTAATTGAAATATGTAGTCCTATGGAGTTTGACATTTTATTATAAAGAAAGGTCATGATCTATATGATGTTACTACTTTTTAGATACAATTCATGATAAGCTTCCTTTCTTTGAAACAAGTCTTTCTATATTTTCTCTCCCTTTTTATTAGCAGTAAAAAGGTATCATGAATAGAAGAGGGGATGTAAAGGATAGCACAATCATGAAAGAGAGAAACTTGTTGGTACCGCCCCTACCATCCACACCATTTCTTCATATGCCCAAATATTTTTCCAATTTCTTAAAGGATGGTTACCATACTGCCATAAACATGAAGTTGAATGTATTTTCATTTAAGAACTTAAAAATATGTAAGCACCTATCAAGTATCATCAATTCATATTTCAGAAATGCATCGAAATCAGAATTCTCATGAAAATCATTAGAATGGCTGAGAAAGATCATTTAAATAATCAATTAAGGCAAAATATAAATGTCATCAAACTTAAACTTAAACCATTCATCACACATGTATACCAAATCAAGAAATGTAAAATTATTTTCTCACAAAAGACATGTAATCCTTACTCCAAATAAAAACATCATAATTTTAATTAGATAATTACAAATACACAATCAATTTCTAGATGTCTTTTTTAAGTTAAGCATCCACTAAAATTTTCTTGATTCAGAGTAAGATTTCTATCATTTGGTCATTAGGAGATCTTTTTACAACCTTAGTTTCTTGGTTTCCTCTCTATATATGGTGAACACAGAATTATGACCACTAAGGTGATCTTCATCAAAAACTCCAAGAAAGGGTGCTCAACAAAGACATTTTATTACCACAATTGAATCCATAGGGAGAACCATAACTGCAGATGCAATAATTGAAACGTTTATGCATAGATGGAGCCCCAATTACCAGGATGAGATCATCATCTTCCAGAGATCTATATATTTTATCACATTACTGGAGTTCACTATGTTTCTTTATTAAGATCAAACCACTTTTGCTCTTTACATAGCATTCTCTCATATGATATACATGTGAATTGCAACATTTCTCAAACTTTCTATGTTTCCTTGAATTCACATGCTGAGGAATATTTTTTCAAAACATCTTCAAAACATCTTCAACTCAACAATTGAATAAATCATTCAAGAATTATATCTCAGTATACAACATAGCTTGTAATTGACTAGAAGGTTAAGAATTGGGAACATAGCTCTTCTTGCATTCACTTCCTCCACATCATCTGCAAAAATATTGAAATTGTTAATCATGTCACAAACTTTATCATCTATTACCTTACCACCACTTAACATTATAATCGCATTAGCTTGCTCAGGCTGACTCGATGGCTTTGTAGGTGTGTGACTCTGCATAGCCTCTAAAATCTGACTCAAATATGTCTCCATCATCTTCATGGATGCCTCCATGTTTTAGAATCTTGATTTAGTTGCTTGGACAAAACTCTACACTGTTTCTTCAAGAATAGGCTTCTTTGGTTGAAAAATTGAGATAACTTCTCCAACTAGGATATGGATCATCACAAGGTTGTGGGTTATAGAAGTTTATCACATTGGCTTGTCCCAAAAAATCTGAAAAGCCCTGCCTAGAAGGACAAATATTGTATGAGTGACCAGAAATACCACAAATAAAACATACCTCAGTAGGAATGGGTTATTTTTGGTTCATCTACATGGAGCACATCATCTTCATTTGCTTAGCAAGCTCTGAAACCTGTATAGAAAGCTCAGCGTTCGAGTTCACTTCATGCATTCCTCTAGCCCTACCTCTAACACTTTTTTTGGGTGTTTGCTCTAAGCATCTCATATAATTCATATGCCTCCTCTGGGGTCTTTTCTCCAATGGCTCCACCTGCAGCATTGTCAACCATGGCTTGGCATGGTTGTGTCAATCCTTCATAGAAAAATTGAGTTAGCAACTCTAAAGGAATATGATGGTGAGGGCGTTGAATCAATAGCATTTTAAATCTTTCCCAAGCTTCATAAAATGCCTCACCTTCCAATTCAGCAAAAGTTGTTATCTTTCCTCTTAGTTTTGTAGTTTTAGCATGAGAATAGAATTTAACAATGAACCTGTTGTAAACTGCATCCCAAGTAGTAAGTGAACCAGGAGCCAATGTCATAAACCAACTTTTTTGCTGCATCCTTCAAGGTGCGAGGAAAGCATCTCATGCATAGTTGATCCTCAGTTAAACCTTATGAAGGAAAATCATACATGATAATACCTCACAAGTGCATGATTGTATAGCAGTATAGTGTGCATGAGCAAGGGTCAATTCCACAGAGAACGACAAACTAATTTAATTAAATTAATTTACTAAATAAAACTTACTTTGAAAAGATGGATTATTGATAATAAGAAATCTAGGGCTATAAAATAATATAGGATAGATATCAAGTGGTAAAGGTCTAGGTTTCAAATTTCACCACTTAATGACTCCCCTTTGCTATTTGGATATTGGATTCAATGCATGCTTGGGTCCTTTCTTTCTATGATATTATTATTATAGTTTGGTGTGCTGGTTTAAATCAAGCACTTTCACTCATTCTAGTTACCTATGGTGTGTAGTATAATTGAGGTGAAAACCCATTATGATCATGAACTATGAACCAAGTAGAATGGTTATGCATTAGGTATGCACCTTAACCTTCTACTCTTCTCATTCAAGGAAGCTCATGGCTATGCGCTATGTGTGCACCTTAACCATGCATGGACAATCAATAAGATTTATGAAACTAGTTATCAAGCAATCACACAAATTAAAAGATTGAAATAAACCCACGAATAAAAACATAGACTTGCATTAAATAATCAATAATACAAATAACAAGGTTCATCAAAAAGGGCTACATCGTCACCCTAGAAAGAAGGAATTAGTTCATGAACAAAATAAAAGATACTCCCTTCATTAAGAATATTATATTACAATTAGCTTTCTTGAATCTCCTTTGCTCTCCTTAAATCCTCCTTCGTTGCTCCACAAAATCTCCTAAGAGCAGCCTCCAAGAAACCCCAGAACTCCTCTTCGAAGTTATCCTAAAGAATCCCCTCAGAATAGCACAAAAACTTCCTAAAAAACACCTAAAATCAGAAATTTGCATAACTAAAATGTATTTCAACAAATTTTGACTGGAATTTGGCCCCCTCAAAGCCAATTGGGCTCTGCCGGCGCCATTTGCTAGTGACAACAACTTCGGTTTGCTATCCATAAGAGATGCTTTCACTATTTTGACCATAATTTCCTTGTATGAACTTAGAATCACATTATTCATTTTGTATCGGGTAAATAACTTCAAGATCTATAACTTTATGTTGATCACTTAAGCTGAATATGCCTCTAAAAGTACTGCAAATTGCCTCAAAGTGTAGCTAGTGGCACAAACTCATTGTCTACCTAGAGAGGTGTTCACTATTTCATCCATAACTTCCTCATATGATCTCTGAATTGGATGATTGTTGATTTTTTGGAAAACTAACTTCAAGTGGTTAAACTTTGATGTTGTCAACTAGTCCTATATAAGTCTACATTAGTACTTGAAATCGAATCAAAGTGGTGATACTTCACATTCAACTTCTTTTTGACATGATGTGTTACCTAAAAAACCAAATAACTTCATTAAGTGTAATATTTCATGACATGTAGTTATGATCTAATAAAATCATGTCAAATAAAGTTAAATAATATATAAATTTAGGCATTAAAACATGAGATATTATGAGCTCATCACTGACACCCTTTTCTATGCTTGTGTGCAATAAAGTATGTGATAAATGATAAAGTAGTAATGTGCAAAGAAAGTAAAGCAATCACACAAATAACACAAAATATTTTTATAGTGGGTCAAGAACCTCGTCCCTACATCCATTCTTCCAAGAGCACACTTTCCTTGTGCCTTGAGTTCCACTATATCCCATATAATGAAAATATTGTAGTGCTCCCAGCACTTTTCTAGATTCTAGCTCTAAGGGGTGTAAACAAGTGTTCCTAACACTCTTCCAATTCTAGCTCTAAGGGGCATAAACTAGTGTTCTCAATAGTCTTCTGGATTCTAGCTTCAGGGGGTGTAAACTAATGGCTCTTGTCTCAATAGATAGTCACAGCCCTTCTTGAGTCTGATCCACACTATTAGCTCAAGGCATTCATAAAGAAATTGATAAAGTAGTTTAAGCACGCTTTTACAAATATCTCAATGAAAGCATAGGGGAATGTTTAAGGATTTTTGTGGCTCTTTATGTTGCAGAAGCACTTCCCTTAATATACAAATAAGAAGCCCTTGAAGATTTAGAAAATGGAAGCTCTTGAATGGATATTTAGAAGTTGAAGCTCTTAGCCTTGGGTGTGTGCACTTTTGCCACATTATTAACTTTACATATTTCCTTATATTTTACATTGTAAATCATAATATAATTATCCATATAAAGTTTGCATAAGTTATAAAGCATGGAGATGCAATTTGAATCATGATTTATTTTATAAACTCATATAAGCACTCATTCTTTTTCATTTAAAAATATATCTAGACTTATATTAAGATATATATATATATGCTTGCATAAATGATGCCCTAATAAAGTATGCATATTTCAAGCTTCCTATACTAGAAGCATCAGTACCATAAATAAAGTCTTAAGACAAGTTTGTTGTCATCAAAATCATACAATAATCTCAACATTTGCATCGTCTTCCAAGAAGATCTTATGCATGCACATAGTGGGGCTAATTCCCTTGATGTCTACAAGGTCTAACCTATTGCCCCCTTGTACTCTCTTAAAAAATTCATTAACTTATATTCTTCATCCATAGATAAATTAGTAGCAATTATAATTGGAAGAGTATTATTCTCACTAAGAAATATGTACTTCAAGTTCTAAGGTAATTGCTTTAATTCCAGCTGGGGTGATGTAATAATTAATCATTCCACTTCTAGGTTCACATGTAATAACCCTTCTTTGGAAATTTCCTATTCTCTAACTTGCTCTGCACTATCAAGTTCTTCTTTCAACTTCATTATTTCTTCATCTTCCTCCACTCCATCTTAAGTGAGCACTAGTTCCAGTTTATTAGTTGTGTATGGAAGCATAAAAGGAGATAATAAAAAGTGAGTCCAATCCATCAATTTGAAAATAAACATTAATGATAGAGAATTGTAAATAGAAAATTCCATAATTCATCCAAAATAGTCATTTTCAACTTCCCTTTCTACACATCTATGATTGTCTTAGTTGTTGTCATGAATGGGCATCCTAGAAGAATGGGCACCTCTCTCTCCATAATCACTGCCTGTCCATGTAAAGTACAATAAAATCTGAAGGAATAATCAATTTATCAATCTACACAAGAATATCCTTTACAATGCCTCCAAGATATTTCACTGATCTATCTATATGCTATAGAGACATTATAGTAGATTTCAATTCTCCTAAACTAAGCTATCAATAAACAAAATAATGCATTAAATTAATGCTTTCTCCTAATTCTAGCATTGTGTTTACCTTGTTTGTGCCTCCAATAGTGATTAAGATATTGAAACTACTCGGATCTTTAAGTTTTGGGGGAACATTTATTTGTAAAACTACATTGGCTACTTCTGAAACTATCACTCTTTCATGTGGCTCGTACTTGTGCTTACTTGTGCTTAGTTTCTTCAAAAATTTAGCATAAGCGAGCATGTTCTTGATCATGTTAAGTAAAGGTAAATGGACATTAACTTTGGAAAGGATATCATAAATGTCAGAAAGTGACTTATCTAACTTGCTCTGCTTCAACATTCCTGGAAAAGGAACTAGAGGATAATAAGGTGGGGATGCTTTGTAGTTGACTAGGGGATCAACTATTAGAAATACTACCTTTCTTGAATGTGCTTCTTCCTTCAACTTTTTTTCCCTTTTTTTGATCCTATAGAAATAATAGATTCATCAGTTTCTTCACCAACTTTATTGCCGATTACCTTTCCATTTCTTAATGTCGTGATTGCTTTTTCTTGCTCTAGTTAGCTATGCTATTTCCCAAGCATGCGGCTTTGTACAGCTTCTGTAATTTATCCCAATTGTGTCTCTGTCTTCTTCATAAATGCCTTCATGTTATAGAATTTTGAATCAATATTTTGGAACTTAGTTGCATTGTTCTGGAATTGAGTCTATGTTGCTTGAATGAAACTCTACATGGTTTCTTCAAGAGTAGGCTTCTTTGGTTGTGGTTGAAAAGAATTTCCAGCTTGATTCTAATTTTAGTCATTGTTCCAAGAAAAGTTCTGATGATTTCTCCAACCAGGATTGTAAGAATTTGAATAAGGATCATTACATGTTGCTGATTGTAGAAATTCATTGCATTTGTTTGCTCCGCATCACCTGCAAATTTTTCATTTGAAGGGCAAAAGTTATGTGAGTGACCTAAAATACCATAAAAAGAATAAACCTCTATTAGGGCAGGTTGAGGTTGTTTCAACTACACTATCATCGAGCACATTGCCTTCATTTGCTTCACCATCTCTGACATCTACATAGATAGATTGGTGTTAGAGTTCACTTTATATATTCCTCTAGATGTACCTCTTACACTCATTTCTTGAGAATTTGCTCCAAGCATTTCATACAACACATATATTTCCTCTAGAGTCTTCTCTGCCATGGCTCCACCTATAACATTGTCAACCATAGCTTGGCATGGTTGTGTCAATCCATCATAGAAAAATTGATTAAGCAATTCAAGTGGATATCTATGGTGAGGGCATTGAATCAATATTGCCTTAAATCTCTCCCATGCCTCATGGCATGCTTTACCATCCATTTGAGAGAAAGTAGCAATCTTACTTCTCAACTCTGTAGTTTTAGCATGGAAATCAAATTTACTAATCAATTTGTTGTACACTGCTTCGCATGTTGTTAATGAACCAGAAGCTAATGTCATAAACAATGTTTTTGTTGCATCCTTCAAAGTGTATAGGAAACATCTCATGCTTAGTTGATCTTCAGTTAGACCCTGCAATGGAAAAGTTTGAATAGCTGCATAAATGTTAAAGGATCCTCTGTAGCTACACCATGAAAAGGTGGAAGAATGTTAAAATATATATGCTTTAGTTCATAATTCCTAGCATTATCATCTAATATAATGCATGAAGATGAAATCCTTATAATTGGGCGTGCAAACTCCTTCATTAGCTATTGAGCTTGTTGAGCCACTCGATTCTCCATGTTGTCAGCCATGTGAATTTCTTCTTCTTCACTTAAAACTCTCTATCTCCATTTCTACTTTTTTACTACAATCATTTAATGAAAACAAAATTGGATTAAGTGATCTCCTTTCATGCATTCATAGTTTTTAGATACAAAAACAAAAAGAATGATTGTAACTAACTTAATCAAATCAATTTAGAACCATTCCTCAGCAATGATGCTAAAAACTGGATGATTCAAATTGTAAATCCCATAAGTTCACTAGTGTATAGCTGTATAGTGTGCAATACAATGGTGAATCCCACATAGATTGGTCAAATTGATTCAATTAACTTTACCTACTAAATTATCACCATGTTAAAGGAATGTATTTAAAGCTAAGCAAGGATGGATAATAAATTTAATGGATTGCAAAAATCAATAACTATGAATAATGTAGGCGAGATTAACAAGATGCAAGGATCTAGGGATCCAATTTCTTCACTCAATGATATCCTTTGCTATTGGGATGTTAGATTCAATGCTTATCTTGAGTTTATTCTTTCTAATATAAGATTATTGTAGTTAGGTGTATGGGTTTAAATAAAGTGTTTTCACTAGTTCCAATTACCTATGTGTAGTATAATTAAGGTGAAAACCCATTAAGACTATGAACTTAATGAACCAAATAGAATGATTTAGCATAAGATGTGTACCATAACCATCTATATTTTCCATTTAAGGTAGTTTATGGTTTAGTATATGATGTGTCCCTTAACAATGCTTAGATAATTAATATGATTCATAAAATTGGTGATCAATCAATTTAACAAACTATGAGGCCTAAAAATTTTGTGGCAAGCAAATTTGTATACAGTTAGAGATTGATACCATATACACAAGAATTAGGAGTTAGAAGTGTAAAAGTAAGATAAGCATGACTAATGAACTGAGTATTATGATGGGTAGGAAAGAATTTTAGTGATTAAAAAGGCCAAAAAGTATGATAGGTGGGCTACATATGCTCATGTCTGTGTGCATTGCAAGAGTACCATAAAGAAATGAGGTTAAATGCTCCATATTCCTCCCAAGAAACCCATTTCATGTCCAGCTTCCTCCCCTTTTTCTCCCAAACCCTAGAAAATTTTAGAATTTAAAAGGTACGATGCCAAACTACTTGTAAATCAATGGCAACTGATCTAGCAGCCCTCCGACATCGGGAGAATTTTGATCTTAGCAGATTTAGGACTGTTGGATTGAAGGGTTTTGATCCATATTTCAATCAGAGGAAATTGACTGGTAAGTGTTTGTTGACATTAATTAATAGTTTTTGCTAGTTAGAAATTTTAAAAATTGATTTATAAAATAATTTTGATTGTGGAAAGGTTGTAAAAATTAGAAAAACATGGAGTGGGCAATTGATTGAAGGTTTTGAATGTAAATCAGAACATGAAGTTGGTTAAATCACGTTTAAACATGATTTGGAGTAGAAATCCTAACTCATAAATGACTAAAAATGCGGTAGTCAGAAGTTGCCCATGTAGTGTTCGATAAAAAGACACTTAGAAGGGAATAGTCTGATTACCCTTTATATTTGACTCATTAATTGCTCCTTAATCAAGAACTAAATTGAGTATTTGAATAAACCTTAGTAGAGGCTACATTATAAACCAAAAGTAAGATTTAAACTAATTATAATTCATAAACAAATTCACTTTTAAATGTTGATAGCAGGTGTGCCTCACTTATAAAATAAGCAAAGTGGTGAATTAACAGTGGAAATAAGAAGACTGAAGTAAAATTGGGCTCGACTTTGAATCTAGAGGTAAGTAGGTTTAATTATGTAAATTTTCCTTTATATATTGATGTTTTGAAGTTAAATTTATGAATTTCAGGTATTGGTTTGAAATGGGATAAGTTATATGATATAATACATTTGTATTCTTGAAAATGAATAAGAAATATATGAACTAGGGTAATCATATGTTAAAGGATAGAATATAAGTATAGAAACCTGCATTATTACAATTTGACATGACCAGATGAGTTAACATATGAAATGGTGAAGCCAAGTATATGAAGAATCTAATTGACAAATACACGAAAGGAGTAAGGGTTGTATGTATATAGATGAGATGTAATTAAGCATAAATTAAGCCAAAACGGAAGAGTGAACTATGGCAATCTATAGTGTAAAATAAGTTTGATTGAAGTGAGCTTAAGGATGGAAGAAATCAGGTCAAGAGGTGAGGGGCAAACACCCAGCGCCGGCATGATGAAGCGCCACCATGGAGACAGATGTGCGGCGCCGTCGGCATTAGTGCATTGATGGGCAACATAATTTATTTTGTGATTTTTATATGGTATATTGACTACCTTGTTAATTGAATGTAATTATGATAAATATATTATTTGAATGTATGTTTTAGGAAAAGAATTTAAGGGAAAAATAGGAAATAAGACGTTATGTTAAGGGATGGAAAGTGATATATATTGGAGAACATTGAATTATTGAAGATTTTGTTTTATGATTGAGCTAAAAACCAATTGGACAAATATTTGTTAAGTAATTATGTTGATTGCCTACCAAAATGTTGATTATGTGAAATAAGTTTTGAATGCCATTGGGAGGATTAGTTGGTTGTTTAGCCCATGAATGGGCTTTGTTTGATATTACCACCTTGAAGGCAAAGAGGCTAGCCTATTGGATGTGCGACTCCTTTAATTACTTAGTAGGTGTGAAAGGAGAACTTACTATCCCTGTAATGTAGTAAGGGTGAGACACCACAATTATTAGTTTGGAGTCTCGTAACATCCTTAAATGGGATTGTAGGGAGGGACTGGATCACATCGAATTTGTAAGAAGGGTAGTCCATTTGTTTATGGCTATATCCACTTGGAATGTGGTTGAGACCACTTGGTTGGTGACCTCCCAAGCATGGTATTGGATCATGGTAGGCGAATTGAAGAGGGGATGTAGATAGGATGAAATAGAAATGAATATAATTTCAATAGGAAAAAAAATGGATTGGATATGATCGATGCTTCAGGAGACTTCTAGGAGGAATCTTTGTTATTACTTGTAGAGAGAAAATTATCATATACTTACAAATGTTGTATGTTATCACTATGTTATTACTGTTTATTTCATACCTACTTATTGATGCCTGAACTCACCTTATTTTGATATGTGTTAGCTGACAATCCAGAAGATGGAGTCCAACGAGGGGTTGGAGGTCAAGAAAGGGATAAATTATAAAGTTTAGAATTTAATACCCTTTTGTTTTATTCTGATGCTTCATTATGGAATGTATTTAGAAATATAAATTTATAAAATTATGTCAAAAATGTAAAGTTTAAAAAGTCATAGTAATATGCATGTCATTATTGTATTATTTATAACTAGGCTTCCACACTCTACTTTTACAGTGCGATTATGATTCTGGGCATCTGTGGTGGTTGGGAATGTCTCATATTGGTTTAATACAGGTTTATGGAGGTAAGTTCAGGGGAGACTATGTCCATGAGTCCTCCTGTTACTGCCTTCGTAATGTCTAAAAAGGTAGGGCATTATAGAGTGGATCAGAGCGGGTTATGCCTAATACTAAAAAGGATAGTGTGAATAAATCCCAAAACTGTAATAATAGAGTGTTAGAAATTAGTGAATGAATGACGTGTGACTACTTTTTTGGTAGATTTGTATGATAGAAACATGGGTGGGGGATGTTAGAATAAATTGTGAATTTAATTGTTATATTGATAATTTGAGTGAAAAATTAACCATATTGTTAAATGATCATATACTCTTCCTTATACAGTAATGACACCAGGGAAGAGAATGGATAAAGGCAAAGCCTCTATGGTGGAAGTGAGTCACCGAGAAGGATTACTCAGACTCAAGCGACATGGGTTATTATTAGAGAAACACATGCAAATGCCTCCAGGGCTGACGATATTCCTGGGTCAACCTAGAATGAAGTGGATTGAGTAGTTAAGCCTGAACAAGGCCATGTTGAGGCGAAACCTGCAAGAACAGATAGGCCAAGTATTGTAGGTCCTAGTCATGAGGCAATTCCACCCATTCCACCTATTCTCCCCCAAACAATGACACTAGAATATGGTGCTATGATGGCAATGATTGCGGGAATTGGCCAGACTCTATAAGAGTTGGTGCAGACATAGAGGAGGCCTGTAGTGGAGCCTCAACAACTAGCAAGGTTGAGTGGAAGACCTACTCATATGGGTCAAACTCCTCCTGGACAGTCAAGGATGAGCTTAAATATGAAGGCCTTCCAAAATATGAAGCCTCTAGTTTCTAAGGGCCAACAAGATTACCATGTGGTAGATGAATGGCTTACTGGTAAGGAAAAAGCATTTGAAAATATGGAGTTTCTTGAAGAGCACAAGGTTTTATATGGGGTTTATTAGTTGGAAGGCGAAGCAGAACATTGGTGGCATACTGAAAAGTTAACTATTCATGGTCATGGGGCAGGAATGTTATGGGCTAAATTTAAGCCGAGATTGGTTCATCGATATGTAACTACCAGTGAGAAGGCTAAACGGGCTACTGAGTTTATGACATTGTAGCAAGGCAGGAGAACAATAGAAGAATATGAAGAATAGTTTAGATTTCTCGCTTGATTTATGCCTTGGGCTCAAATGGATGCATCAAAAACAACCCAAAAATTTTAGGAAGGACCACGGTTGGATATTTGGGAGAAGTTGTTCTATTTATTGATGATCAAATTATAATTTATCACAAGTGCATGGATGTATAATAGTATAGTGTGCAAAGTAAGGGTCGATCCCATAGAAAACCATCAAATTAATTTAATTATGTTTAGTTATTGAAACTAAGTTGTTCTAAATCAACTAGATAAATTAAAGACTAAGTAATTAAAATTGTAATGTAAGATAATAAAAAATAATGATAGTGAGTAATGTAAAAGAGATTTCAGGTTGTAAGAGTCTAGGATCTAACTTCACCACTCAATAATATTCATTGTTGTTGAGATGTTGGTATTAATTTAGAATCTTGGGTTCGTTCTGTCTAGTGTATGATTATTATTGTCAGCAGTCCAGGTTTAAATCAAGTATTTTTCACCCATTCCAATTACCTATGGCATGAGTGTAATTGAGATTAAAAACTTATGAAGATCCAAAGAACTTTAATGAACCAAGCAGAATAGTTTATCTTATGACGTCTACCTTAACCATCTACTCATTCATTCAAAAGAGCACAGTACAAAATTTAGCATATGGCATCATCTACCTTAACCACGTACTCAAAGATAATCAAGCTAATTAACATAATTGGTAATCAAATATTTAAATAAATTAGAATATTATATTATACACAATGAATGAAACAAGATGATATTAAATTAATAAACCAACAATCTCTGTTCATAATGAATATCAAGGAGAGCTACCTCATTGCCCCTAAAAAAGGAATTTAGTTCATAATGACAACAAAAGTAAAACTCTCTAAAATATGAATGATTGTAGAACTTAAAATCCTTTTGCACCCTTGCTTTTCTCGGACTCTTTGTGCTAAACTATGTTCTTCTTATTCTTCTTTTTTAAAACTCTATCCTTGACATCCTTAAATAACCCAAGCAGTAGGGTTTTAATAGACCTACTCAACGAATTTCAACTCCTTTGTGCACAAAGATCCTCTTCTAAGAATAACATTGTCTTTCCACAAGAAAAGATAGCATTCATGCATAAAAATAAGAGTTCCAAAATAGATAGAATTATTGTACAACTGGTTTCAAAAGATGCCTTCCGAAAAATTGCAATAGCTTACTCATTCCTAACTTCAAAAAAATTTAGCAACTTGTGCGGAGGAATTTGCTCTCGAAGATAACTCAAATAATTGCAAGTGTTGATCATTATGGGTCCCCATTGCTAAAAATACATCTTTGATTTTTGAAATCATACTTTGGACAACAACATAACATTCAAGATATCTGAAATTTCATGTTTCGCACTTCTATTGCATCCCAAAACTATTTTCTGCATTTTTGAATCTACTTTCTCTATGGGTAGTCTATAGACAAAGTTCAATCTCCAACAGACAAAGTTTTATGATAGAAGATGAAGTTCTTCTTCAACAGGAAAAGTTCTATGATAGAAGACGAAGTTCTACTTACTACAGATAAAGTTCTTTTCCAGCAAACAAAGTTCTAGTTATGATAGACAAATTTTTTCTAAAGATAGTTTTAGTATTTAGATCATAACTTTCTTATAAGATCTTGAAATTGGATGATTCCTTTTGGATTGGATAGATAGGTTTAGGGTCTAAAATTTCATTTTGATTATGTTATCTGAATTATCCATCTTCTATGAGTTGTAGGCCCCCAAAGTGACACCTTTTGATGGATAATGTCGCAGACAAATGTAAAGCTCTAATGATAGTTGCATTGTTTTAACCATAATTCTCTCATGTAAACTCAAAATTATGTGATTCTTAATGCATTAGAAAGTTAAGAACAAAGATAAAACTTTTATGTCATTTTCCAAATATGCCTTCATCGATCCCAGAAATTGTTTTAAAGTGACACCTTGTGTAATCTTAAGTTTCATTTTACAGAATTTTATGTTTGCAACGAAACAAACTTTGTTAAGTGCAATATTCACTTAAATGTCAATATAAATTACTAAAAACACATTAAAAGAGGATCTTAAATATGTGAATTTAGATATGGAAATGTGATATATTATAAGCTTATCTAATACCCCAAAACTTAGCTTTTGATCCTCGAGCAAAACAACTTTCTAAACTCATGAATCAGTCAAGAAAATCTCTCTCAAATAATCAGTAAAATGCAAGACAAATTACACATATGTACATATCTCAAAAATCTCTCAAAATACTTGCCAAGGAATCTCATGAAACCCATATTTCACCAATCCTTTTATGAAATGAAAATGTGTGTGTGTAGTGTCAATCTCATGCTACATGCATGTTTTTCAGTCACCAATGTGCAAACCAATAATTCTATTCATTGGATTAATAGATCTTTGCTAAGATTGTAATGAGGACATGGTTTTAGCTAATAAGAAAGGAAATAAGGATTCACAAAATAAGAGATTATATCTAAATTTTACATGACTATTCACTCTATTGACTTTTTTTTTTTTGAGTTTTATCTGTTTTAAGGCCTGCATTACCATCACACCCCCAAACTTATTTTCTTTTACATTCATTTGGATGTGATTCCCCCTATTATGGGCTATATTGCTACCGCATCTCCAAACTTATTGTCTATTGAGTTTTTGGAGATGTGATCCCCCCACTTGAAGGATAAATCCTCACTAATTTCTTTCCTTTAATGCCATCTTTCTTTTGACATTCATCTTTTTAATGACCCCCTAACTTATCTTCTTATGCACTCATAGACCTCTTTATCATCATGTATAAATATGTCTCTTAATAGGTTTAACATGGTTTTTCAAGTAGAAAGGGACTGAATAATAATGCTAAAACAAGAAAAGTTGAATGGTGGTCTTTTATATGCTTTACATATGCCATTCTTTCATTGAAGCTCAATGGTACACTAGTGACAATGAATGTAATAGGTTAGCTTGAAAGGCTCAAACTGATCAAAGAATGCCTAAATCACTTCCAAGTAAACATGTTATCTAGAATTTTGCCTTGAGGGATAATCAAACAAGTTCTAGCATGCTTACGTCAACCAAACTATGTCAATGAATTCACAACATCATTAACTAATCAGCATACAGTTTGCATAATCATGATTTAATGTACTCAATGAAATTTTTATCAGTCATGAAAAATAAGGACTTATCACAAGAATAAATAAATCACAAGGTAACATCTATCCTTCTTTCTAAATCATGTGCAATGGTAATGAAAAACTTAGCATATGTTAATGATCATTAATAGAAAATGAATCCATCCTATTCAATTTCAGCATGTTAGTACAATTGCTCTTGGCTTTACTTGGCTAAGTCGTTAGAAATTGTAGCTCCTTAAAAATATACACCTAAATTATCAAAGAAAAATTTCCAATCTGAATTGACTACAAATCTATTTTTTTTCAAAACTAAATTGAATGCAAATATGAAAATGCAAATATGAAATCTAAATGTAAATCTCCAAATTCCCCCTAACTTAAACCAAAAATTATCGTCAATGTGAAATAATGACAAAAGTTTAAGTTCATGGCTTCCCTAAATGAAGTGCATTCTCATCCTCTCCTTCTAAAATTACTTTGACATCCTTTGCAAATTTCTAACAGTTATAACACTTGAAACATCATTGCAATCCTCTGCAACTTCTATGGTCTTTCTAAATACAAATTTCTTCCTTTTGCAATAGAAACATCAAAACAGTATTTTAAAAAAATCTATCCTAATAGAGAAAACAAAATAGCTGACCAAATTGAATGCTAAGAAAACAAAGAAAGTTTAGAAACTTGGGTTGCCTCTTAAGCAGCGCTTTATTTAATGTTTGTACGAGATGAATTCCTCCTTCATAGATTTTGAAATCCACTAATTTCATTCAACTACATTGGCAAGTCATCCCTCACATGTCTTTTTACTCGATGACCATTGACTTTGAACTTGTTCCCAGTCCTTAGGTAACACTTGTCTCACTAGGAATTTTCCAACCCACCTAGATTATAATTTTCCTCTAAACAAATGCAAACATGAGTCATTAAGCAAAACTTTCATTCCAGGTTTAATGCATCTTTTGTGAATGATTTTATCATGATATCTCTTTGTTCACTCCTTATAAATCTTTGCATTCTCATAAGCTTCATCGTTCATTTAGTTGAAGCTTTCTCTCTACACCTGCCTTCTACAAATCAAAGTTCAATTTCTTTATCGTCTAATATGCTTTATGCTCTAACTCCACTGGAAGATGACATACTTTTCCAAAGACAAGTCTGTAAGGACTCATTCCTATTGGGGTCTTGAATGTAGTCCTATATACCCAAAGTGCATCATTCAACTACATTGTCATTATCCTCTCCAAAATTGCTTTGTTCTGCCTATTACTTACTTTAACTTGTCTAGAAGTTTGTGGATGATAAGGTGTTGCAACTCGATGAGTGATGTTATACTTTTTCAACATAGTTGCAAATACCTTATTGTAAAAATGAGTTCCTCTATCACTAATGATTGCTCTTGGAGTGCCAAACCTATAAAAAATCCTATCTTTCAGAAATTTTAACACAATATTAGCATCATTAGTTTTAGTGGCTATTGCCTCTATCCACTTAAACACATAATCAGTAGCAAACAAAATGTACATGTTCCCATTAGATGGTGGGAATGGGCCCATGAAATCAATGCCTCATACATCAAATAATTCAACCACAAGATTACTTGTGAGTGGCATTTCATCTCTTTTACTAATGTTACCAATTCTCTAGCACCTATCACACCTTGCATAAAAGGAATGAGCATCCCTGAAAATAGTTGACCAGTAAAAACCAGATTGAAAAACTTTGAGAGCAGTCTTCTTCCCTCCAAAATGCCTTGCATAGCTGAATGTGTGACAATGTTTTAAATGTTTTTCTGTTCATCCTCAGGTACACTATGTCTAATGATCTAATCTGGACACATTTTAAACAAAACTAGATCATCCCAATAGCAATGCTTTGCTGCAGACAACAACCTCCTCCTACCCTATGGATTCAGCATAGAATTAAAAACTCCCTTAACCAAATAATTGACAATATTAGTGTACCAACATTCACTTCCCTTTACATAAAATAGTTGCTCATCAAGAAAAATCTCATTGATGGGAATGCTCTCTTTATCTTTCTCTTGTTCAGAATCAGTCCCTCCTATCAGTTTGGATAGATGATTAGCTAAAACATTCTCACTTCCTTTCCTGTCCTTAATTATCAGGTTGAATTCTTGAAGCAGTATGATCCATCTGATCAACCTGGGCTTGGCATCTTTCTTAGTCAGCAAATATTTTAATCCAACATGATCAGAATAGATAATTACCTTAGAACCAATCAGATATGAGTGGAACTTTTCCAATGCAAACACAATTGCAAGCAATTCTTTTTTAGTGGTAGAATAATTTAATTATGCTTCATTTAAAGTTCTACTTTCATAATGAATCACATGAGGTGATTTATTTATTCTTTGACCTAAAACAGCACCAATAGCAAAGTTTAATGCATCACACGTAAGCTTAAAAGGAATAACCCATCAAGAATTGCTAAGATTGGAGCAAAAGTTAGTTTTTTTTTCAAGGATTGAAAGTAAAAAGGCACTCATCATCAAAATAGAAAATCACATCCTTAGTTAGCAAGTTACATAGTGGTCTAGAAATTTTTAAAAAGTCTTTTATGAAACTTCTATAGAAACCTGCATGACCCAAAAACTCCTCACTCCCTTAACTAAAGTGGGAGGGGATAATTTAGCAATCACATCAATCTTTAGCTTGTCAACTTCAATGCCTCTACTTGAAACAATATGTCTCAACTTAACTAAGAAATGACACTTCTCTCAACTTAATGTCAAATTCATTTTAACTCACCTCTTAAGCAACAATGTCAAGTTATTAAGGCAATCATCGAATGAATCACCAAAATAGAAAAATCATCTGTGAAAACCTCTATAAACTTTCAATCATATCAGAAAAAATAGACATCATACATCTCTGAAAGGTTGTAGGGGCATTGCACAAACCAAAAGGTATCCTCTGATAGGCAAGTGAATGTTTTCTTTTCCTAGTCTTTTGGAGCAATGGGACCTAATTGTAACTTGAAAAACCATCTAAAAAATAGTAGTAAGCATGACCTGTCAATCGATCAAGCAACTGATTAATGAAAGGAAGAGGAAAATGATCCTTTCTTGTGGTTGCATTGAGTGTTTTGTAATCTATGCACATCTGCCATACTATAGTCATTCCTACTAGCACCAACTCATTATTATCATTCTTAACAACAGAAATACCAGATTGTTTTGGTACCACATGAACTGGACTTACCTATTTGCTATTAGAAATTGGGTAAATAATACCTGCATCCTGCAACTTGATTCTTTCTACTCTAACAGTGTCTTACATGTGTGGGTTACGTCTCCTTTGAGCCTCCTTGAAATGCTTTGCATCATCTTCCAATAGAATCTTGAGCATGCACACAATGGGGCTAATTCCTTTGATGTAAGCTAAAGTCTAGCCTATAGCCTCCTCGTGCTCTCTTAATACATTCAATAGCTTATTCTCTTCATCAACAGATAAATTAGTAGCAATTATAATTGGAAGAGTGTCATTCTCACCAAGAAATACATATTATAAGTTCTATGGCAGTTGCTTCAATTCTAGTTTTAGTGGTGTGACAATTGATGGTGCCAAATTGAAACTCAACTATGTCAATATCTCCTTGGTGACTTCATTTTCTCTTCTGCACTATCCAAACCTTCTTTTAACTCTTTCATTTCTTTATCCTCCACAATGAATTCTTCAGTTGTAAACACCAGCACCAATTTGTCTTCTATTTCCTGTTGTACAAAAGTTGATGATATAAGTTAGTCCAAATCATCAATTTGAAAACAACCACTAGGATCTGTAGGATTTGAAGGTAACAAAAGAGAATTGTAAAGAGAAAATTCCATAGTCTCATCCAAAATAGTCATTTTCAGCTTCCCATTCTGCACATCAATGATCATCCTAGCTATTGACATGAATGGGTGCCCTAAAAGAATGGGCAACTATCTCTCTCGAATCACTTGCCTCTCCATGTCAAGCACAATAAAATCTGTAGGAATAATAAGTTTGTAAATATTCACCAATATATTTTCTACAATGCCTCTAGGATATTTCACTGATTTGTCTACAAGTTGTAGAGACATTGCAGTAGGTTTCAATTCTCTCAAACTAAGCTACAAGTAAATAGAATAAGGCATCAGATTTATACTTACTCCTAAATCTAACATAGCTTTTACCTATTCGTTCCTCTAATATTGATTGTGATATTAAAACTACTTGGATCCTTCAACTTTGGAGGAAGATTTGTCTACAGAACTGTGCTGGTTGCTTCTGAAATTATTACCTTTTCATGAGGTTCATACTTACATCTCCTTGAGGGAAGTTTTTTTAAAAACTTAGCATAAGCAGGCATGTTTTTAATCATGTCAAGCAAAGCTAAGTTAACATTAACCTTGGAAAAAATATCATAAATATCAAAAAATGATTTGTCCAATTTGCTCTGCCTCAATCTTCTTGGAAAAGGTACTGGTAGATCATATGGTGGTGGTGGTTTATAATTAACTGGAGGGTCAACTATTGGAAACACAGCTCTCCTTGAATTCACTTCATTTTCTTCCTTTTCCTTCCTTTTCTCTATTCCTGTAGAATTATTAGATTCATTAGTTTCTTTACCAACTTTGTTATCAATTACCTTTCCACTTCTTAATGTCGTGATTGCTTTTGCTTACTCTGGCTGGCTTGGCAACTTCCCAGGTGTGTGACTCTACACAACCTCTGCAATCTGCCCCAACTGTGTCTCCGTCTTCTTCATAGACGCCTCCATGTTTTGGAATTTTGTTTCATTATTCTGGAATTGAGTCTGAGTTACTTGAATGAAACTCTGCATAATTTCTTCAAGAGTAAGCTTCTTGGATTGAAACAAAGTTCCAGTTTGATTCTGATTCTAATTATTGTTCTCTAAAAAGTTTGGATGACTTCTCCAACCAGGATTATATGTATTTGAATGAGGATCATTATGAGGTTGCTAATTGTAGAAATTCATGGCATTCGCTTGTTCAAATCCTCTTACAAAGTTTTATTTTGAAGGGAAAACATTAGGTGAGTGACCTAAAATACCACACATCGAACATACCTTAGTGGAGGAAGGTTGTTTCAAGTTCCCTATCATAGAAAACATCATCTTCATCTGCTTTGCAAGCTCTGAAACTTGCATAGAAAGTTCAATGTTAGAATTTACTTCATACATTCCTCAGGGCCTACTTCTAACACTCTTCTGTTGGAAGTTTGCTCCAAGCATCTCATATAGATCAAATGTCTCCTCAGGGGTCTTCTCTCACATGGCTCCTCCTGTAGCATTATCAACCATGGCTTGGCATGGTTGTGTCAGTCCATCATAGAAAAATTGATTAAGCAACTCTAAAGGGTATTGATGGTGAGGGCATTGAATTAGTAGCACCTTGAAACTTTCTCATGCCTCATGGAATGCTTCACCATCCATTTGAGAAAAAGTTGCTATCTTACCTTGTAATTCTCAACTTTTAGCATGAGAGTAGAATTTACTAACAAACCTATTATAAAGTGCATCCGAAGTAGTAAGTGACCCAAGAGCCAATGACATGAACCAAGGCTTTGCTACATCCTTCAAGGTATAAGAAAAACATCTCATGTGTAGCTGATCCTTAGTTAAACCATGTAAAGGAAAAGTCTAAATAGTTACATAGAAATCACTCATGAATGTTAAGAGATCCTCTGTAATTACACCATGAAAAGAATGAAGCATGTTAAAATATATATGCTTTAGCTTCTAATTCCTGGCATTATCATTTAAACAATGCATGAAGGTGAGATTCCAATCATGGGGCATGCAAACGCTTTCATTGTTAAGCCACTCAATTTTTCACATTGTCAGCCATCTAAATGTCTTCTTCACTTATGTTATCTATCTGTATTTCCAATTTATCAATGTGATCTTTCATGGGCAACAAAATTGGACTCAGTGATCATCATCCTTACATTCACGGTTCTACAAAAGAATGAAAGAAAGAATTGAAAATCCTAAATAAAATAAACTATAAAAACTAAAAAGAAAAATTGTAGCTAAATTTATCAAATCAATTTAAGAATGATTCCTCAACAACGATGCCAAAAACTTGATGGTTAAATTCTAATTCCTTGCAAGTACACAAGTGTATAGCAGAATCATGTGCAAAGCAAGGGTCGATCCCATAGAGAAATATCAAACCTATTCATTTATGTTTAGTTACTGAAACTAGTTGCTCTAAATCAACTAGATAAATTAAAGACCAAGTAATTAAAATTATAATGTAATATAACAAAAAATAATGACAGTGAATAATGTAAAAGAGATTTCAAGTTGTAAGAGTATGGGAATCTGACTTCACCACTCAATAATATTCATTGTTGTTGAGATGTTGGTATCAATTTAACATCTTAGGTTTGTTCTATCAGTATGATTATTACCATTAGGCATCCGGATTTAAACAAGTATTTTCACCCATTCCAATTACCTATGGCATGTAATGTAATTGAGATTGAAAACTCATGAAGATCAGAAGAAATTTAATGAACCAAGTAGAATAGTTTAGCATATGGTGTCTACCTTAACTATCTACTCATTCATTCAAAAGACCACAATACATGGTTTAGCATATGGCGTCTACCTTAACCACATACTCAAAAATAATCAGGCTAATTTGCATAATTGTTGATCAGACAATTAAATAAATCAAAAGATTGTATTATACAAAATTTATGAAATAAGATGATATTGAATTAATAAACCAACAATCTCTGTTAATAATGAATATCAAGGAGAGCGACATCATTATCCCAGAAAAAGGAATTTAGTTCATAATGAAAACAGAAATAAAACTCTTTGAAATATACATGATTGCAGAACTTGAAATCCTTCTCTTGCTCCCTTACTTCTCTCACACTCTCTATGCTAAACTATTTTCTTCTTGTCGTTTAAAAAAAATCAGTCTTTGACATCCTTAAAAAATCCAAGAAGTAGGGTTTTAGTAGAACTTCTCCACAAATTTCAATTCCTTTGTGCACAAAGATCCTCTTCTAAAAATAACTCCGACTTTCCAGAAGAAAAGATTGCTTCTATGCATAAAAATAAGAGTTTCAAAATAGATAGAATTGTTGAATAGCTGGTTTCCAAAGATGCCTTTCAAAAAATTGCAACAGCTTACACATTTCGGACTTCAGAAAATTTCTGCAACTTATACAGAGGAATTTTCTCCCAAAGATAACTAAAATAATTGCAAGTGCTAATCATTGTGGGACCCCATTACTAAAATTACATTGCTGATTTTTGAAATCATACTTTGGATAGCAACATCATACTCACCATATCTGAAAATTTCAAGTTTTGCATTTCTATTTTGTCCCAAAATTTTTTTCTACATTTTTTGAGTATGTTTTTTCTATGGGTAGTCTACAGACAAAGTTCTATGATAGAAGATGAAGTTCTTCTTCAATAGATGAAGTTCTATGATAGAAAACGAAGTTCTACTTACTACAAATAAAGTTCTTCTCCAACAGACGAAGTTCTACTTACGATAGACAAAGTTCTTCTAGAGACAGTTTTAGTATTTTGATCATAAATTTCTTGTGAAAACTCAAAATTGGACAATTCTTTTTAATTGGATAGATAATTTCTGTGGTTACAACTTTCATGTTGTTCACTTTGTCATATCATCCATCTTCTATGAGTCATGGGCCCCTAAATTGATTCCTTTTGACAGACAAAGTAGTAGACAAATGTGAAACTCTAGAGACAGTTGCACTGTTTTAGCTATAAATTTTTTATATAAACTCAAAATTATGTGATTCTTAATGCATTATAAAGATAAGATCAAATTATAAAACTTTCATGTTGAACACATTTTCTAAATTTATCACCATCAATCCTAGAAATTGTTTTAAATTGACACCTTGTGCAATCTTCAGTTTCATTTTATAGAATTTTATGTCTACACAAAACAAACTCTATTAAGTGTAATATTTACTTAAATGTTAATATAAACAACTTAAAACACATTAAAAGAGGATCTTAAACATGTAAATTTAGAGCGGGCTCATCTAGTAGAACGAGAAGTAGAAGATCAGTCTAAATTTAGAGAAAGAATACGTATGCAAGAAAGTGAACAGGGATGATGAACCACACCAAAACTTAAGAAGAGTGGCAATATGATATCTGAGAAAATCTGTAATTATTGCAAAAAGCTAAGACATTTAAAATTTGGCTGGCTTATATTATTGAAGATGTTAGAAGGGAGGCAGTCTAAATCGGCTCTAGGATCGGTAAGAGAGTGTCATGCCCTGCCTTCCGAGGTGCTACTTATCATTTTACACTATATTTTCACCTTGACTTGCCCACTTTTAGGGTGGCGTGCTCGAGTCCCATTTTGGAACTCGACTAGTTTCTACAGAAAAATGGATAGCGTTTTTCCTAAATTATTAGGGTTTAACATATATAATATTTATCAAATAAAATAAAGCAATGATATTAATTCTAAAATATACATGCCCATACTCCCACAGCCCAAGACCTGGGTGAATCATGATGGCACTCTACATCTTTCTAATTATATAATTTCATTTACAATATGACAAATAATTCACTAAGACATGCCTTTACACCACTTTATATCATTTGAGATCTCATGAATACAAACATACAAATACACTTAAAATTTGCAATTTCAACTCATTGTATCAAAATTTAATTGTCTTCAAATCCTGGTTCTCAATTCCAACTCACAGTTAGAAAGCTTTACTTGACCTGCCAGCTAAAAAAATATGAATAAGAAGGTGTAAGTCCGGGCAACTCAATATTCAGGAATGATTCAAAAATAATAATGAATTAAAATGATTCAAAAATAATAATGAATTAAAATCACATTTACATAACCAACACATCATTTTTATATCCAAATAATCAAAATCTATACTGATGAAACTCTCATTTACATTATCAATTCAATCTCAAATAATTACATTTAATCATGCCAATATATTTCATACATACATACCAACTTTATCAATCTCTACAAATAATAATATCATTTCTATAAATCATTCTCACTATTCCTCAACAATCAAATAACCTTCCCATAAACAAAACATTAAGTATTCCAAACTAAGGGATATACATTATCCCAAACATTCATATATTTCCAAACTAACTACATATAAAAAATAAACAAATATGGGATATGCACTATCACCCAACCAACATACAAATGCCTAATTAAACAATTGGAATATTCTATATAACCAAAAGAAAAAGCCTACTTACATTAGTGTAGAATCATAGCACCACACTAGAACAATTCTTTAAATTCTTTGGTTCCAAATCCAAGTTCAATTATCCCTGCATATATCATATGTATCACAAATTCAAACCCACTTTGCTTCTTATTGAAGCAATTTGTCAAACATATAACATACATCGCTTAACTTAACTTTTCATTAGGACATAACCTCTAAATTCCATTTTCAGTTATACACAATCATTTTACAACTCAATTAACATTGAATTCATTGTAACTAAGTTATTTGAGTTCATAATTCATTCCAACCATTGCATAATGTCATTATATAAGAATCCTCAAATTACTATTCAATTAGATTACTATTTTCTTCATGGATTATAACATAATTCAATTTTTTCATGTAAAAAGCATGTCAAAAACACTACAATTAACCAATTAATCATCTTCCCACAATTTTCACATCAATCCATATCAAATTCCTTCGAAAATTATTGTTCATAGTTTACTTCAAACCCTAACAAAGAAAACCCCAAATTCTCATGCCCAATTCTATTCTAAACCATTATTATGCATGGATTAATCAATTTCCCTATGTGTAAAACACATCAATCTCCACCACTTTCCCCAAAAATTACTGTTTATAGTTCACATGTTACCCTAGTTAACAAAAAATCAAAAATTTGGTTAATAGAAATAACTTACCATGAAATATAAGTGTGTCTTCCTTTCATGAATGAGAATCCATGCCCGAAACTACCATTAGTCTCTTCCACTTGCAAGAGATCAGATCTTTTTCTATTTCCCACTGTCCAAATCATCAAAACCCAAGCTAAGAGGCATGCTTAAGTGATAATTTACCTAGAAAAGGATTTTCCTAATTTCAAATGGCATGAATTTGGGCTAAACAGGATGGGTTCCAAAGCTAAGGTAGGAAAAAGAAGAATAATTGAAAATTTGCATGGGCTTCAAGCTAAAAAAATTAGATTTTTTGAGTATTGCAAGGACTTGCTAGAAAGGATAAAAGTCTTGCTGAAGTCTTGCCATGGCAGGAAATGACTTTGTCGCAGCAAAAAAATGCCTTATCATGGCAAGGTCCTATTGTATGCCCAAAAGTTAATTTTCTGAAGCCTTAACATGGCAAGCACTTTCTATACAATATAATGTTAGTATTTTTATCATAACTTTTATATATAATGTCCAAATGACCCAATTTTCATTAGAAAGATAACTTCAAGGGCTAAAACTTTCATGTTAATAAATTTTTCCAAATAAGCCCCAAAACATATCAAAATTTTTTATAAAGTAACCTAATTCATTCATCTTGTTATTTTTCAATCATTTGGAATAGTTTTAGTATATTAGTCATAACTTTCACATATGACATCATAATTGAGTGATTTGTCTTCCATTTGCATAGATAATTTCATGATCTTCAACTTCTATGTTGAATATTATTTCAAATTAGTCCATTATCCATGTCAACAATCAATCACACTGATCCCTTTTTCAAATTGAGCATTTTCACATTATACACTTATGCTCCTTTAGTTTTCTTCCAAATTTTCCACTTTTTCTCTCATATATCATCAGTAAACTTTCAATCATTTCATTTTCCATTACTCTCATACATAATCTTCCTAAAATGATTATTTAAGAAATTAATTCACACTTCAAACTCAAGTGATAACCCATTCATCACAAATCCTATTCAAAATCAAAATTCACACTTATGAAATATCATCCATAGCCTCGTTTTATATCAAACACTTCATATATCAACAAGATTACTTCCCACACATCACATGCATGAAATGGAACATGCTTATGCTATTTACCACTTTATTTGAAGTCAATTTCCAAAAATCACTCATTTAGTTATTTTTAACCAAATTTCTCTAAATTTTCTACTATAAATGACTTCATATACCATTTTCATTCTAAAATGCATCCAAGTCTTATACCAAGATTCCCCACACATCACAATATCTATGGTAATCATATTAGGTCATTCATATATATCATAATAGTGCTATTGCTCAATTTTACCATTTTAATTCTTTTTCTTTTCATTAACTTTATGTAACTTAAATTAGTGAAATTTATTAGATTCATAGAGTAAACTCTACTCATTTCACCTTAGTAGATTTCGAACACCACAAGTGTTACAAACTCCCCTCCTTACAAAAAGTTTCATCCTCGAAACTTTTAAGATTAAGTAGTTTTTGTTAATGTCTCAAATTTACAATAACCACAACTTACAGATCTGTCTCCAAATGATACAACACACAAGCTGTGACCTTCTGATCATATAAGCTAATCATTCACAAATGGTCCTCAACTAATAGGAAACTTTATGTAAATAATGCCTTATCTAAAAAATTCAAGGTATTCATACATTCCTCTCAATAGTTGCATTACCACTAAACATTATTTTACTCATCCAAGACTTGCAATTTACAATGGGTACCACTAATTTTCAAGTCAATCATGCTTTGGCATTTCAATTATCTTACATTGATTTTCTAATCACCCAATCAATTTTTAACATAGCGTTCAATATTTTTATTGAATCTCTTCAAATTTTGGAATGTACCATAGTATAATCACAAGTTAAGCCAAATAACCTCCAAACACCTTAATTAGCCAAACTTACATTATCATGATACTCAATATCAACAAGAACATATGTCCCGATAAGCCATTTTTCTAATTCATTTTTTCTCATAATGACCTTTCCAATTGTTTAACACAAAATTTTCCACAAAAGATGGCTTGTTGTGCGTGTTTACGATATACATACAATAAAACAATTCTCATACTTTAAATGGAACTAATATCATGTGGTTAATATAAACAATAACCAAAAATTTTTAACTAAGAGTCTATATCCAATCAACTCTACATCTCATACTTTCATTTGCTTGCTACTAACTAGTACCATGCTCAGAAGGTTATCAACAAAGTGGACTCAGCCATTATTAAGAGAACATAGCGTCCCCAATTATTACATATGCCATGAATGTCATGAATGCAATGGATGTCATTAATATCATGAATATCCTGAATGCTACCCAAATGCCAAATGCCACCATACTGCCACCCTGATAGCCGTCACCTCAAGGGTGTTGTATCATTTTCTAATTGGATAGGATGGGTGGCCCCCTGTCAAGTTGTGTCAATCCATAAGTCTAATAGTGTAGGCAACATAGTCCATTTCTGGATGGATTTCATGAAAAACAAAGGAGTCATCCTTATAGGCACACAAACCTCAAATACATGACAATCATATTCTAGCAGGCATCCTTAATACATATCAATTCTATTCCAAGAGGCATAATATCAATCATGCACCTCAGTAATGAATCCAAGCCTCAATCAAATTGTCAATTATGCAAACCTTAATCAATTAACCAAATATTCACACCTCAATCAAATAGCCAAACCCAATTTCACACAAATACTATTCTAGTAGGCATCCAAAGTTAAATTCAAATAAATGATATTGATTCCAAATTCAATTCCAAACAAATGATGTTGATATCCAGATATAAAGTCAAGTATACATCCTCTTCTCGTTTTCAATCCAAGCATGCTTTAAATTCTCAATCACTATCAAAGTATGTCTCAATTTTTGATCAATGGGTTAAATTCAAATACATACTACATCAATTCATTAATATAAGTAACCTAGGCTAATAACAACATTCAATCTTAATTCCAAAGGGAATACGTAAGTCCTTTATCATAATTCATTATATAACACAGTATCATCATAACACGGCAATTCCACAAATGGCTAGTTGAATAACCTTTGAAACAATTACTACTTTTATCCATCCCAATTCATAACATCAACACATTATAATAGCTCAAATAGTCAACAAATAATATAACCACTATCCCTATACAATCATTTATTCAATTTAACTCCTCATAAATAAAATTATTCACTAAAACATAACGTAATTTCCATAAACACCATCCAATTCAACCTTAATGAAACCCAACATGAATCAACACCATCATGGTCCACATAACTATTTATTTAACTCAACAGTCCACAAGAAAAGTTATTTATTCACAAACTAAGTTTTCAATCAAAATTTCATCAAGGAATCCACAAAGTGGCTAACATATAATTCATTACAATATTTATTTAATTTTGAATTAAATCCATAATCCAACAAAACATAGATAAACATTTGGAAATCATATCACATCATACTATCTCAAGTTGAATTC
>JAYJMB010019338.1:28456-42671 GCA_036873735.1 Pouteria campechiana
TTTTTTTATTTCCTTGAAACAATGATAAATTTCAACACATAAAATCAAATTATCTATCATGAGACACTCAACTGTTACATAGACCAACAAATACAAGCTCAACATTTCAAGAAGAAAACCATTTCCAGTAGTGTTTTTCCCAGCCTACTTACAAGATCAAATATTGAAAAGGTGTTATCATAAAAGAGCACAGCAATACGCCCTCGGCTAGAGTCTCCAGGAACAACAGGGGAGAACTTGATTCTTCTTATCCCTTCTTTATGAGTATTAAATGATGAAGAAAGTCCAGTTGTCACATCCCACCAACGTATGTTCCCTGATCTGTCCCCCATGACCTGACATGTTGCAGTAGTGTCAAGCATAACTATCATGTCCACAATACCAATAGTTTGGAAGAAATTCAAAGAGAGAGAGAGAGAGAGAGAGAGAGAGAGGAAGAAGAAAATTTAGATTCATTAAAAAAAAACAAACAAGTTTCAGAAATTCTAATACATACTACATGCGGAAGGCGATATGCCATAGCAGTAACTAAGCCATCTGATGAAACAAATGATGAAGAGGGCCATTTGGGCCTGAAGAGCAGGAACAAAATGTTATAAGACAATAAACTCAATTATCTAAAATGGGACCATCAATATATGGTGAGAGTAGAAATGGAAACAGAGTTGCAAATTACAAACCATAAGGCTTCAATTTGATTCATAAATTCAAGCAAAAGTGCATCACAGTTAATCCCACAGATAAACATCAAGCCTGCTATCTGGCAAAAGGAAAGCTCACTAATGCCTCAAGCTAATAAATATGTTCTGCCTCAACTATTGGAAATAGTCAGTATTCACTTTATCTCTAATATCTTTGATATATCTCCTAGATATGAATATAAATCAAGCAAGTTAAAATATCAGTAAGTACCAATATACCCCTACAAGAGTTTCAATATGACTCTACAAGAGATAACATAAGCAGTTGACTATATCCATATTTATTTTCCAATTGAGATTTAACACATATAAATGACTCTTAAAGTTAATTTATCATTTTGCAGCATTCCTGTAACTGTTAAAGTTTTCTATTTCCAATCATTTAAATTTGAAACAAGTTTTTTCCTTTTTTCAATGATTTTCATGTCTATGTAATCCTTTGAAAAATTATATTAAGGATTTTTACCCTTTTCCTTCCCTCCCTCCCTCCTGCTACATTGAGGAAAACAAGCAAGCTCTTTTCAGGATAGACTAGTGCAAAAGATTCAATACAGTGCATTTCCAACTTTTCTTTCCATCCACCACCTAGTCTCATTAGGTTCTATAGTTTTAATGACAAATAATCTCTAAATTGGTTGTACAACAGCTTAATTTTTCATCTTACAAAACTTCTGTAAAAACAATGGCAGTCGAACATGAAAGCAACATATGCTGTAGGTTAGCCACGCCAAAACGGAAAATATGCATGCATCAGTACAGGTATGCATGTAAAAGCACGGGTCTCAGCTGCATCCAAGGATAGCAGTGAATTTCAGAAAGTAACAATATCTAAAAGAAATCAATACTGATTGCTGAAATACAAAGGAAAAAAAGAAAACTACCTGAAGTCTCGGATCCTTCGCCCAAAAACCTCAAAGACCCCTAAAGCACCATTGACTAATGCAAATGCAAAACTTTCAGACATATCGTCAGCAGATCCTTCAAAGTTTGTTGCTTCTGCAAAATGCAATTGCTTATTCAAGGATAATTTTCCCTTTTAAAGAATGATCTAAATGCACTTTCAGAAAGTAAAGGCGAGACAATTTTGAGTCACATGTGATCAAAATAAATCTTGACCAAAAAAAAAAATTCCAGAAGAGAGAGGCTCTTACTAGAATCTGTAGACGCCTTTGTGGGGGAGGCTGAAACAGGGCTATGATCTCTAGAAAAGAATGAGGACTGTCTAGAAGGCCCATTTTGAGCCGGCCGTGGTGCAGATGGAAGGGTCCACTCCAATACTGTGAATGGAAGGGCTAATGATCTAAGCTACACAGGTAAAATAAGGAAAGATAAATATCATAGAGACCAATGTTAAATACATCTTGAAGTACCCAGATGCAGGGCTATGAGATAAGTTTTCAAAAGAAATGATGCCAGCAAAACCAAATCCATGACCAGAACACACTTATGCATGTCTGAAGCTGTTAGATAGGACATATGTTCAACTAACTGAACATGAGGTCTTGAATGGTGACTGTGGCATCCAGTTTTTTCAACAGAATCAAGACCCATAACCATGTAATGCCCTAAAAATTAAATTGCCCCAAAAATGAACAGATCCCAACCTATAATGGAAACAATGAGCATCAAATCCAGAGTAGCCACCCGTAGGGTGAAATAACTGGATTCCTTTCAGGAGCAGAAAGGTCTCAAAATCCCCAATGCCACATCAGTGTTCATTATTTTGAAAATATCAGAAATATTACTGCCAATATTTCCATTTGGGGAGCCGCGGGTATACAATATCACACAGGAAGATGACTTCTTGTGGTGTTAGGAGATAATATTGAATATCTTGATATTATCTCCCTTTAATCATGAAAATATTGCTAGTGGGAATTTATCACTGAAATTATTGCCAGTGGGTTTAAAGACCGTTCAAGGCTATGGATCTCCTTGAGTTGCACTAATCTTGTTTTGAAGCATCATCTGCAATCACAAGCCATGTTTATCCAAGTTCCAGGAAAATCGTATCCATCTAGAAGTTACATTAAGCTACTTCAAAAGCATCAATGATTATAAGTGATTGAGTATAAGCAGAAAATTGATGAAATGAGAAGGAAAAATATAGGACTAAAAGTTATTACCATAATTGGATTCTTTGTCATAGCCCACACTTCTACAGGAGCATCACGAAATAGAATAAGTAGGTACCTGCAAATATATGTAAGTCTAGTGACAAGGTGACGAGGTGGCTTCTTCAAACAAAGAGAAAAAAGTCTAAACATAGTTATAGACTTCCACAAAACAAATTGATCATTGAACAAAGACAAAACACCTAAAAAGAAAATACAAAAATAGCACTAACAAATAATATCTCACAAGTCACAACTTCACCAAGTTTTGAATTGAAAAGGTCATAATTACTGCCTTTGATAATCAAGACTTTTCCACAGCTAAACATATAAATGCAGAAGTCTTTACATCAAAATTATTGAAGACCAATTAAAAAGACAGCCCAGACAAGTCTTAAAGAATAAAGATCCTCCTTGGTAGACTCAATGACTTCAATAACTAGTTATAGTTGATTGACAAACCAAATCATGTTCCAAACCTCTAGTTTTACAATTGGATTGACAAGATTTAGGAAAATATATTCAAGGAATCCTTGAAAAGGGCTACATAAGGAAATAAGCCGAAAGATAATGATAGATCAAGTACCAAAAGCAAGAAAATCAATCATGTAAAGAGTGACGGTGTTATAAATCAAAATGGATTCAAAAGTTCATGCAAGAAAAGGAATCCATTAAGAAAAGACAAAATTCGAATTCGACATAAAATTCTGGTAAAAAAGTTTAGGGATATCATATAATCAACACTTGTCCTTCTCCAAATTCTACCACCCAAGTCATTGCAGAAAAGTATCTTGTAAATGCCCGTTAGTCATCATATCAACATCATGATTCATGACAACACTGCTTGCAGCCACCTGCCAACATGTCCTATCTTCCCCTAGCTGCACATGTACTGTTAAATATCTTAAAAACTTGAAATTGCACATTTTCACTCAAACAAGCATTCTCAGCCTACAAGTTGCAATCAGTGATTTAGCATCTTGTAGTTGCAGTCATTGTCTTGAAACATTTCATCAGGAAAAGGAGGGTAAAAAATTATCAGTGTCCTGTCCTTTCCTTCTGATCATATTGTGCATGGTTTCATTCATCGTACCATATGATAGAGGCCTTGCCCAACTAGAGGCCTATCATCTGTAATTCCTAGAGATTCAGTTATGAAAAGAAAAACCACAGAACCATTGATCCTTCTTTCTACAAAGAATACTGTAATACACAACCAAAACGCATTGAAGACATTAAAAACCATAAATTTACACCACATACTAGATAGGATAGCTACACACCAGATTCTAATAATAGAACATAATAAGAAAGCATGTGTTTTGGGTGAACCTTCCAGATGAAGAAGCTCTTAGAGCTCTTATTGGAGCGCGCTCTGGTTTTTGCAGAACCCGAAATGTCCGATTAAGACCACTTCTAAGACAGGTTATGACAAGTCTATTAGTATAACCACCAACTTTGTCATTTGCCTGATCCACAAAGATTTTGTTAAATCTCAACATTTGGCTTAGGGAAATTGATATGTGGTGTGAGAAAATAAATTGATAGGCACATGCAAGCATGTAAATTCATGGGAAGCAATGACGTGTAAAGGCACATGCAAGCATGTACCATTCACAGTAAACAATGGAGTGAACAATTATAAAAAAATGCATAAGATTTTCAAGTGGCAGTAATAACAGCAGTGGTGATGGTAATAACCAGCTCCACTGCCTTCATGTAACAATCAATAATGGTAGTTATGGTATGGTACTCTAGTCCAATATCTCTACACCTCACTGCCAACGAAAACACCCCCACATTCACAAAGGACTTCATACTTATCCACCTTAAATGTTGATTGTTGACATTTAAAATCAAGCAAATTATGATAAGGTTTTCAATAGATTTCACTTGAAAGAAAAATAAGGCCTAGAGAACAAAAAAGAATTTAAGCATAGGGAAAATAACAAGTCTTGAAGAATTTCATGATCCAATGAAATTTTTCAAGGGGTAGCTTAAACTATGACAAAAGTCAAAATAATAATGATGATGATGATAACAATAATAATAATAATAATAATAATAATAATAATAATAACAAGCAGCTAGTTATTTACCTAGAGTAACTCACTGTGCAGTAAAATCTTAGTAAAAAGAATGCCTTCCTTTTGTAAACTTAGCAAGGTTACACAATCTCAGGAAAAAAAAATTGCTTCAAACCTAAGTTAAGATATGTCAAACAAATCCATTATGACACCTTGAAAGTGAAAACAAAAAAAATATAAAATATGTTGGATAGACAAATTAAACCACAGTGGAACTTGGTGAGCATCAATGACAAGGAAACTGATGGTAGCAACATCGGCACAACAAATAGAAACGATGCTTGCAAATCTTCATCTGTCAAGGGAATGATTCAGTGAAAATCAACTCAAAGATAGTAACAGTTGCTTCGAGACTAGCAGATCATTGGAAGTCTCAGTAAGAAGTAAATCATGCCAAGGGATTGATTAAACTGAAATTTCTAAGCAATAAAATAATTGCCCATCAGGAAGCCAATCTTCAGGGATCAGTATCTTCAGGTCAAAAGGCAGCTACCAAGGAGCAGTTAAATCAAATGAGAGAACGTCATGTGGGTGGAGCTGGGCAGTGTATGCGTAACTTAAGGAGCTAGCCCGTGCATATAACCTGTGGAAAGATCATGTTGATATCTGTTATTTTCACAGTTAGCATCCTCATACAGCATACAAACTCTCAAGAAGTAGAGCTGCATTTGTTCAAAGTCAGTCGGGTATGCATTTTCTTATTCTTCAACAGCTTGGCTATGTTGTGTTTGGAAACCTCTGGTTTTCTTTTTTTCAAGATTTGTGTGTGCAGGTGCACATGTGCGTGTCTTAAAGAGGCTGGTATGGTGCAGCATAAGTGAATTGCTGCTCCAATGAACTGTTGTTGAAAAGCACCAAATAACTTAAGTTGTGTCTCTGTTCTGAGCTCAGAAATTTGCTGTGCGAACAATAAGGTCATAGTTGATTCAAGCAGGTCATCTCTCAGGCAAAAATGTTCCCCTTCCAGAATGGCAGATACAATCAATGAATTCAAAGAATCATCCCCTGGTGATGTTATCCCTTGCATTACTAAAAGAGACAAACCCCATCTAAAACCAATCCACTAAAGATGTTGTAAATAAAATCAGTCTACTCATAGTCGAACATTGCTGCTAAGATATTTAGCACCCTGTCAATGCTACTCTGTATATTTTATTACTGAGGATTGCAAATATTTTTTCCTGTGCTGTAGATTATCTTCCTTTCATGTCCTTCAATAATATTTCTAATCATACAATTAAAAGAAAACACAGAATTGTGCCTTGTTAGTGAATCACAAGACAAAGAAGAAGGTGAATATCCTAATAAATAAAGTAGTTATAGTCTAACTGCATGCACCTGAACATATGAAAATGAGACAAGCCGAGAATTTCCAAGCCATCTTAATCCTCGAATAACACTACTGTGAACAGAAAAGCTTGCTGCAACTGCATTTGCAGAAACATCAATGACATCAATAGTCCCACTCTGTGTTCCCAGTGCAACAAGTGGTACTGCAACTGCAGGATTATTGCCCCCACCTTCATACAAAGCCAACCCCTCAAGTTAGCATATGCAATAATTAAAATTTTATTGCATTTGAAATCCACAAATTTATTAGACAAACAAGATACAAAATGAACCATGGAATGGGGACCTACGGGCCAAGGTGGCAGTTAGAGATGGAGATGGTACTGCTAGCATGGTCACAGTTGAAGATAGTAGATGAAGTTGGCCAACCAAGCTGATCTGCATCAGTGATATGATATTCATCAATACCCTGAAAAAGCTACAAACTTAAGGAAAATAGTAAAAGAATAAAACTCCAAAGAATTAAAGAATTAATAGCACTCATCAATTGCAGAGCATGATAAGGAGTTCATCATGTCAGTTATATTATCAATATGTCAAATTAATTAATTAGCTAAGTGCATATTACAAGTCAGCTTCAACTTTGGTAGTGCAAATAAACAAATTATTTGAGCGAGTGCTCTAGATAATGACTATGATTAACTGATAAGAAGCAGACAGCAAGGATAGCAGATTCGCAGTTAAAAATTATATGCCTGCCAGAAAACTCAGAGAAAGGCTTGCTCTGTGTGGGTTTTCCTACTCACTAAGCATCCTTCATTCAGCTCTCTCCTTCTCATGACTGTTTTTTTCCTTTTTCTTTTTCTTTTTTTTGTTGGGTGGGTGGGGGGGGGAGGAATACTACTGAAATTACAATGAGATTCTATTTCAGCTTCTCCTAGACCCTTAACATTCTTAATAGTCTAAATTAACTAAGTCTCAGAAAAAGAACAAAGAGAGGTCCTCATTAGAGTTGGTCAGGTGAGTCATCTATAACATAGGGCATACCCAATGCATGAGGCCCCTGCCAACACAGGGTCTAGGGAGGATGAGATAAGCCTTACCTCCATTTTCTATTGAAACTGTTTTTGTGACTCAAACCCTATGCCACCAAGGACACAAGTGAAGAGCCTCACCACCACACCAAGTGATCCCCTAATGAGAGTCAACCATAACAACTTCAAACTAATCTGATCCAAACAAATATGTTGCCAACTCAAAACCAGTGGCATAATCCCATTCAATCCACCACCCTACTTTAAAACCAGTCCCAAGAAAGTACAACTAAGCAGGTTGGTTGGCCATAAGTAAACAAGACCAAGAAGTGCAACATTCAGGGTTAAGTTTGTGAAAGTTTTAAGGGATCTAGAAGTGAAAAAAGAAAGCCCCAAGACTGGGGCTAAAAAGAAAACATTTGATGGACGATAATTTAACTGTCAATGTGGTCCTTGCTAGAGTGGAACAGTGAAAAGTCTTGCACAGTGCCTCGATTAGTTAGAACAAAGCTTAATTGAAAGGAATAGCCACAATTATCGCCTGTCACAGCGTCGATCACACCAAAAGAGTTTCAGATGCAAGTAATCCTGTTGATCATGTTTGATCTTTCAACAAGAGTTTCAACTCAACAGTTCCTTTGTACATGCAAAACCAGGCGGTCCAACATAACTTTGATCCCATCCAATCACAAAAAGGACTCAACTGTTCCTTGGTACAATATGCATGCAAAACCAGGCAGTCCAAATTAAATTTGATACCATCCACCCACAAAAAGGGCTTAATGCAGAAATGCTGGCTGTCATTCTGAAGTTTCAGGCAGTACAAATTAAATTTGATCCCATCCACCCACTAAAAGGGCTTAACACAAAAATGCTGGCTGTTATTCTGAAGTCTCAGAAACTAAAAATCCTTGTTAAAAGAGCATCATAGAGGTTTCGACCATGTATCTCAAACGCAATAGAAAAATAACAGCAAGGAAGAGTCAATGCTAGTAGCATGTCACAATGATTTAAGAGAGTCCAACTTAGCAACCTTCAAAGACAACTCTGACTTGGTAAAGGTTGGCCTTGATGAATGGTCATTGTTATGGTCCACGGGCTCTGATTCTTCAACAATATTATGTGCAGATTCATCAACAGAAGTATCTTCTGATTTACCATGCAACTCTGGACCTTTTGCTTCAAGAACATGAGTAAGCATGTTCAAATCCGATGGAGTCTTCTGAAGACTTCTGGCCCCTTCAGCAGTAACAAGCCAGTTCCATATCTTCCCATCATCAGATATGGATATCAAATATGTCTCTGAAACAACAAGTGCTCCATTGACAAGATCTGTGTTCGCATAATTGACAACATATGGAGATGAAGTATGAGGTATATCTGAATAGCGCCTACTAACGTTTTGAAGAGCAGATTCTGATTGAGATTGGATGACAGCAAGAACAGTAGTAGGAGGGACAGTAGTCCCAATTGAAGGTATTAACTCTTCTGTTGTACACAGCATGTGCACCTGTTCTCCTCTGCAATAATAAGCCAATAAGTACCTCCCCTAAAGTCCCAAACAAAGTTGTGCCTTAAGCAGCTTTCAATTTAAATCTAAGAGGAGAAACTGACATAAATTAACAAGAAACATTGACAAACTAAAATACAAATATTCTTGTTTGTGTCTCTATGAATAGCACCAAAATCCTGGCCTTTTTACCCTCACAAATTACAGAAGTTTTTGTTGTCTGCAAGCTGCATATATTGATGGTAGATGCCTACCACCTAATGTGTAAATGTTGATTTGCGGTTTAACCCTACATGTTTCTCACCTTTTAGAGAAACTCTACTGTTATGACTGCTGGATGAAGACTTTGTCCAGAAAATGTACCAAGGGCAACCTGCCGTGAGATTTCAAGTGCCATTTGTGAAGGTTGAGATTTTACCCAAGAATTTGAAGCAGCATTTGTGAAGGTTGAAATTTTAGCCACAATGTCCCATTTCCATTCATGAAATCTTACAGTGTGTTCAGTAATGGGGATATCTCCTTTCTTTCTATTTCCACCCTTTTAATTGATATGACTTTGTCACAAACTTAACTCTACTTTTTTCTTATCATTACCTATATTTTCAATCATTACCCCTAACCTGTTCATCTAAAAGTTTTTCTATTTTATCTTTATTCATTTTATTTTAACCATTAGCCTCTGTTCTATTACGTTATTTCCTCTTTTTTCCTTCACTTCTAAATTTCACTTTTTCCTTCCTCTTTTTTACCTCTTTTCCAAATTCCAATTAAGCCCTCAATCCATTTGAGAGTGGAGAAATGAGGTAAAAAAAAAAAAAAAAAGAGGAATATAGAAAATGAAGGAAAAAGGAATGATGTCACGGAATAGAGGGTAATGATTAGAAAACAACTAAATAGATAAAATAGGTAGCTTTTTTGTATGAAAAGATGCAGTAAAATTATTAAAAATATAAGTAATAATGAAAAAATAGAATTATTAGGTAGTTAAGATATCAAATTACATTAAAGGGAGTGAAAAAGGGTAGAAAACTTTTCCACCACTTTTTCTCATTCCCAAATGAAGTTAGGGACAAAGAGTCCATGCAAACAAATTCATAAACCCATCACTAACATAAAACCTAACATTGAATAAGACCCATCTAAGTCAGTTTAGGAGCAACAACAACAGTAATTGCATATCCACATGGGTCAGATAGCAGCTAGAAATATCAATTATATACATAACCCGCCAACCATCCAATTGTGTACCCACATAATTTATTGATTTTTTTTTCCTTTTTTTTTCCTCGCCATGACCATCATTTGACTCGATGCATGTAATAGTTAGCTTGGATTCCAGCCAGAATCATTTATTTGGCTTCTAAAAACTCACCCAAAAGAAATTTTTCCTCCCCCTCCCATGCCCACTATTTGTTAGTTTCTCTCAACATGAGAGCAAATGCCACACAACTCCATATTAGATGTGCATTTCCCCCACCCCTCCACTTCAAATGTGAGGTTTGTGTGTGTGTGTGTTCGAAGAGGGTGGAGGTTCGTGATTGAGAGAGAGAAGATACAAAAATATCTTAAAACCAGTCCACTATATAAAACTATAATTAATGGTCTACCTTATTCTCCATTCTAGTCAAACGACAACTCAAAACACTGCCTTATTTCTTTTTATTGTTTGTTTTTGAAATGGTAATTGAAGCTGTTCATTTCTCAATATGATCTCCACTTTGCCACTTCCCCATAATTAGATTTACAGGATCATAACTCCAAACTGCATGCCAAGATGTACAAATGAATGAATTATTCTGGCTGATGACTATGTATGCAGGCATGTCATAAGAAATCCATCAGTATCATTCTTTGAACAACCCGACAGTTACCACTGTCCCAAGAGTAGATATTAGAAAATAAAGAACCATAAATACGAAAAATAATATATGCAATGAGCACTACCATGCAGGAGATTGAATACAAGACGAAGGCAGGGTTAGTCCGCCTTACTCTTTCCTTCTCCAGGTAGTTAGCTTCCCATCAAGATGAGCGCAGTAGATCAGATCGTTGTCCAGATCTGGCACAACATCCATGAACTTGCCGCAACCCCGTGGCAAAGTGGTCGAAGAAAGGGCAGCCCCGTATTCCAGATCGAATACAATCAGCTCCTTTGGGAATGTAACAAACACGATGTTCCTCCAGTGATGTGAGAATCCCAACTTCACAAAGAAGGTCGGGAATGCTGCAAGTGCAGGAGATGATGAAGCTGCATTTGCCTCTCTCTCAATCCTCTGCAACTCCGAACTGTAGTCAGCAGCTGGGATCTGGTGCTCGTGCATAACAATATCTTCGTCGCCTCCATCGCCAAGGATCTTAACGGAGAGCAAGAAACCTCTAAGCCCGACAGCACATAGATGCCGGGCATCGAAGGGGTCCCGACGGATACAGGAGAAGTACTCCGGCGAGGCGTCGTACTTCCAGATGCAGCGGCCGGTGGAGGTGTTCCAGAGGGCAAGGAGGGAGGGCCCGCAGAGGGATGCGAGGAGCAAGGAATCAGCCCGGGCCCAGCAGAGATCCTGGACGCCGAGCTTGGAGCGGTCGGCTTCGAAGTCGAACCAGAGAGCGACGTGGCTCGCACGGAAGTCGAGGAGCGCGATGCGGCCTTGTCGGTCGCCGACGGCGAGGCGGAGGTGGGAATTGGAGGGCTCGTGGGTGAGGAGGTCGCGGCCGAGGGGCTGCGGCGTCCAGCGAACGGAGGTGACGAAGGGCGCGAGGGTGGTCGGGGACGGCGCGGGCATCGGGAAGGCGGAGACGAGCTGCATCGACCGAGTGTCGACGATGGCGACGCTGCTGCCGGAGCCGTATGCGAGGAGGCCGGCAGGGCTGCAATCGGCGCAGCCGCCATTGCTGCGGCTGGGAGGGCCTGGAAGCATGCCGTCCCACGACTCGTGGGGAAGGCGAGTTGAAGTCATGGAATTTCGAATTTTTCAGAGCAATCAAAGAAGTGATGGAATTCTGGAATTTGAGATGGAGCTGGTGAGGAAGACGAAAATGGAGGATTTTTTTTTTCTTTTCTTTTCTGTCAGCGGTAATGGATCTGCTGGGAGAGCACTGTAGTAGAAATGCCCGCCATTTCCTCGGCTGGTTTGGCAATGGTCGCCAGCGACTTACTATAAGATCCGCGACCGGAGGATTTGAATATTTTGTTTATGCTCTCGGGCTTTCATTGATGGGGTTTTCTTGATTTATCGTGTGCTCTGGCTGCTTTTCAACTTCCTGTGCTGGCACTCATGGAATTGTACCAGCACAGTAGCAACGTCATTGGGGTATGTTGAAGGTTTTAATTGGAGTTCGTTGTATGCAAGGTGTGCGTTCTTTTGACCGGGTACCGTTTGTAACGTCGTTACGCAGAGGTGGGACGTTTCCGTGTTAGGAGCAAAACGAGCCCTGATTTAATGCATGGGCAGGGCAGGCAGATACCAGATGCAATCAACAGACAAGAAGTAGTGGAGGGTTCTTGAAGATGCAATGGAGCCAGCAAACTGACCAAAGGAACCATTGTTGAACTTGGACCGTTAAACGTACATTCTTAAATGACAGCCATTTAATTTTTCGGATACCTTGTATGATCAACTTCGCAAAAAGATTCGGAAACAATCGGTTTGTTTTGTTTCTTCTTGCATTGATGGATTATGACTTAGAAATATCCCGACATGTACAGTGCACCCACCCATTTTAAGCCCTTGTCCAATACGACTTTGGCTGTTGGTTATTTTTCCTTATTTTCCACCGTCTCCGAGCATACAACCCAGTCTTATCAAAAACCGAACCGGTAACTAAACCGTTTAAAATAACTTGAAATGATCAACCCGCCTGACTAGTTATCCGGTTCAACCGTCTGTTTGAACGGTTTAGTCAGTTTAATAACTAAACTAAACTGACTAAACCGATCCTCAATGAACTGGATTATTACCCATTCACGATTAAACCGGTGCGACCGCCTCTCGTTCCGCTTCTGATAACACTACTACAACCACTCGATCATGGTGTGCGGCTGTAGCTTGGGGCCAAAGAGGACGTGAACCTGGGCTTTTGGGCCGAAGAAACAGAGTTCAATAAAGTATGGCCCCGTTGCAACGGGCTGCGACTCATTCAGAAAACCATAATCCCAATGTTGGAATCTTATAAAATGAAAATTGATGGCTACAGATATCTGTCTATTTTCCACTGTGTACGATCAGGAAGAAAGCACATGGCAATTAAAGGTGCCTCTGCATGGTTTGAACTCTTTTCAGGATCTATTTAGAAAGGCAACTTCATCAAAGTTGGGAAAATGAAAAATATTTTTCATCCTTAACAAAAGAGGCTGCGTCAAAATCAGGAAGTTAAAATTATTTTTTCATCCTCACCCAGTGATTGAGACAAAAACCGAACTTTGTTCTCCGTTAATTTTATTCTTTTTAACTCTCAAATAATGCCCACTAACAAAAAATAGCCCAATATTCTTCATCTTCTCTTGACTAAGCCAGACATCCGTACTCAAACACAGTTTTCTATAGAAGCTCTTTGCAGCTGACCGGGATATGTAAGATAAGATTTTGACCAAGTTGTTACTCACTTACTCCATCTGTTTGTCATGATGAATAACCACAAAATGATGTTTAACTTGGAAAAGCCTGCAGTTCTCATCTTCAGGAGTAAATGTAGAAGTTGAGCCTGTCATCAACCATACACCAACCAGTCAGAGATCGGGATCCATGGAAACCAAACAGATGGCTTTTTAAAGTTCAACCGACTTCTCGCAGTCTATGGGAATGCATTGAAGAGGGGCCATTTCTGGAGACACAATAGATTGACGAAACTCTCTAGCCCAGTATACCTAGAGATGTTGAGAGTAATTGCGCATTGGAAATTTATTATTTGTGTTTTACTTGTCAAGAAAGTATTAACGTGTTTACAAGAACGAAATGGCATTCCTAGTTGCCAGATAGAGATCGACTTGGAAATGGTAAAGCAAGAATCATAGCATTAGTAGTTTCAAAGTCCAAGTTGATTATATAGGCAAATCTGAAATTAAAAGAGCATGTTTAACTTGGGATTCCAAATAGGTTATAAACAAACAGCCAAAGAAGGAAAAATCATTTTACATGCACCTGGTTTTAGGTGAAAGAAAACTTGCACACAAACCAAACCCCAACCAATTGAACTTGGATGGATGTGTATGTTATAACCAGACATAGAGACAAGGAGCTAAAGATGGCTGCTTTCAAAGGACGACAGCGCACCTTACAGATGCCCGTATGGATAACACCATCACTATCACCGGGACCCTCCTCTCAGGCTTTCTCGCAAAATATCTGTGGCTTACTGGCCGATAAATGACGCTGACAAGAATCCTACAGTCGGATTCCTACTGCTAGACATCAACCCAGATCTCTTGCATCCAAGCACTTGTAACTTTTTGTTGGGTTTTTTATCTTGTTTTCGGCAAAGTCCA